>PVJH01021504.1:0-38467 GCA_004026705.1 Nesogale talazaci | reverse complement strand
ACGAAGGTAATGGCAACAAGCAATATCATCAAACTTGAAGTCCAAATATCTGAAATTCAAATACTAAAAGAAACAATACCAGGAACTGATTTAGAGATAATTTCAGAAACCCAAGAAAAGGTGATTACGAGTTAGTATCAAATTGATGGCAGTGAGCAAAGAGCTGGGATAGGTCATATCTTACAGAAGAAGTTGAAAAGCTTCACAGTGTCTACCTTAGGAAGCACTGAACACAGAATTACATACTGCAAGAATTGCTGAATAAGGAATTTGAGAACTTTGGGATCCAGTCTTGGCTCATTTGTTTATCATTAAAGCTGTAACTTTCATCAGGACATTCTCTCTATGAGTCAAAAAGTGCTCATCTTCACAGGTAGATATAGATATTTTGCAGCCTGTCTTGCTATGTAGATTTATTCTGGAGACAGTAGTTAAATAAATATTGTCAGGAAATAGAATTGGTAATAATTATTTGAAATTGTAGCCCCCCTGTCTCCAAATTTGTTAAGCAACAAACTGGATTATCAGTGTTATTAGTTTCTTCTTGTCTCATTTCTCTGCAGTGAGTTAAATCAATGAGAAGATACATTTTACACCTGGGGTTTTATTTTAACTGAGTTGAATCCACATATTGATAATGGCATGAAGTTTCTCTTTCTTATTTACATATGCATTATTCCATAAATCATGGAAAATAATTCAGGTTTCAAAAAATAATAGATGTATTCTCCCGATGTAACAACATTGGTTCTTTGCCAGACTGAGAAGCTCAATTCATATCTTCTCTACTCACTTTATAGAATGCTAGATGAATCTATGTAATTTCTCTGTATCTCAGTTCCGTCATCAGTAAAAACTGTAGTTGGGACTAAACTCATATGGTTTTTATGAGGGCTAAAAGAGTTAATTCATCTCAGCACTTGAGAGTGGCTAGCAGATCTGAGCGTGAACTTGATAGTGGACCAGAAGGAAGTAAAAGGAAACAGGAGAGATCTAGGAAGCAAAGCTATGATTGAAGTATGAGCAAATTTGGTGAAGAAAGTCCAACTGGCAAATGATACATATTATTATTGTATACTAACAATTATGAGTTAAAATCACACTCCTTGCAGTAAACAAACTTAATACAAGTCCCAAGATTTTATTTGAATTTTTTTGTTAACTATTTTATTGGGAGCTGATACATCTATCATATATTCCCATAGTTCAATCATATCAAGTAGTATTGTACAATTGCACCATGATCAAATTCATAATTCTCTTCCTTCCTGAACTCCTTAATATCAACTTCTCTTGAAATGCCCCCCCTCCCCACTGTACCTACCAGATTTCTACTTTCTTTGCTGTTTTAATAGGTTCTTTAATTCTGGGTTTCATATACCAAAAGAAGTCCCCCAAAATATCAAACAAAAATTCAGGAGGGCTACCTTTAATGACAAAATACATCTGAGATAAATCGTCTGATAATTATATAATCTGTTGTCAATTTCAGAAGATTATGAGTGAAAGGGTGGAGTTGAGGCAGTCATTCAGGTCAATTAGACTTCTGTGTGAGCATGACCATCTCTTCAGAATTCTGAGAAATCTGGATTTCCTCCTTGGAGGCTGGAGAGACTCACTCTCTCTTCGTTACTCCCAGAAGACATTAAAGCTGACAAGACACATGGAACTACGCTAGTGCCCTGAGCTGCAGAAGCCACAGGGACCTACTCTGATGAAACCTGACCTCTGGAGCCAAAGGAGTCATGTCGAGACCCTTGTCACTGCTGAGATGCTTACAACACCACTGGATCTGAAAGACTTCCAATCTACTGACCTGTGATCTTCTTACATTTGGCCTCATTGCATGTGTTTCATGAGTGTGAAGAGGGCTTTATAGATTCATTTAGAACATATGGGCTAATATTGGACTTATATACTTGATATGGACTAGGCTGGGATGTTTTCTAAATATTTAATTGCTATTATATATAAACATCTTTCTTATATACAAGTATGGGTTGCCCTAGATTTATTTCTCTAGTCTACCCAGATTAACACAACCCCCCCCCAAAGAACAAAGCAAAAGAAAAAACAACCCAGAAAATGTTGAAAACCTTCTTGTCTGTATTAGTTGTTTGACTGCAAAGGAAACAAAAACCATTGCAGATTTATAAAGAAAGAAACTTTGAAAGTCAAGAGTTGGTTTGGCTTATGGCACAGTTATATGCCATCTAAACTCTTGGGCTCAAACGATGACATCTAATTTCTATCTACATGGATATCTATGATCAATCTATCTGTCATCTATCATCTATCTATCTATCATTTATATGCCTCCTATATAAATTCCTTCTTTTTGTAGGCATTCTTCTTGGTATCTGGTAGATGTTTACTTCCATTTTTTTCAACTAAAATGTATTTTGCCTCTAATAAAATTACTACTGTTTCAAGTAACAATTTTTATTGGCACAAAATCTGGATGATTATCCAGAACTTAACCATCAATCACATCCTGGATAGTTGAGTGATATTATTCAACAAAAAAAGCACATATTAGAGGGTGAGGAAAAGGTAGTTCCCTGAAATGAGTTTTGGGTATTATTTGTAGCATAGAAAAAAATGTTAGGTGGAAAAATATAAGAATATTTTCACTGTATACCTGTAGCTGTTATTTGTAAAAAAAATGTTACCTTGAAGTATGGCCTAACTTTTAAGAGTTTAGAGTCTTCATGAATATAATGAAACCCTTTTTGGCTCTCTGCATGGCACCACAGTGGTTGGCAAGAACAAGCACTTTACAAAAGGTGATAAAGAAAGAACTGAGAACAAAGTGGTTGATTCATTTTCTTTCTTTCTTTTTTTTTTTTTTTTGTGAGCATCACTGCTCTCCGGCGGTGGGAGTAGGAGGCCCAGCCCCACTGCTGGAATCGAACCTCCGTCCCAGTGGGCCGCAGGCCCGCGCACAACCACTACGCCACCGGGGCTCAGCCCGATTGATTCATTTTCTAAGAAATATTGGTAGGATGTGAAAGCACCAGCTATGTTCAATATAAGAAATATTGGGTAAACACTAGTCACCAGGACTCAAGGAACCAAGTTTTCATCTGATGGCCTCAAGGGTCGAGTTTTTGAAGTGAGCCTTGTGGATCTGCAAAATGATGAGGTTGCCTTTAGAAAATTTAAGTTAATAACTGAAGATGTTCAGGGCAAAAACTGCCTAACCAACTTCCAGGGCATAGATTGTATGTGGGACAAGATTGCTCCAGGGTCAAAAAATGGCAGACCATGATTGAAACTCATGTTGATGTCAAAACTACCAATGGGTATCTACTTCTTCTGTTCTGTACTTATTGGCTTTACTAAATATGCAACAATCAGATTCAGAAGACATCTTATGCGCAGCACCAGCAAGTCTGCCAAATCCTAAAGAAAATGATGGAAAGCATGACCCAAGAGATGCAGACAAATGACTTGAAAGAAGTTGTCAATAGATTGATTCCAGACAGTATTGGGAAAGACATAGAAAAGGCTTGCCAGTCTACTTATCCTCCCCATGATATGTTTTTCACAAAAGTAAAGGTGCTGAAAAAGTCCAAGTTTGAACTGGGAAAACTCATGGAACTTCATGGTGAAGGTAGGAGTTCTGGAAAAACTACTGGAGATGAGACAGGTACAAAAGTGAAATGACCTGATGATTATGAGTCACTAGTTCAAGAATCTCTTAAAATCCAGACTCAACATTGACAAATAAAAGGTCATATTTTGAGAAAAAGAATTTAATGGAGATTAATATTAACACTTAAAAACATTGCCTGATATAAGCCAGAAAATCATCACCTTCAGTTAGAAGGCATTCAAAATATCACAGAGGAGACGTGCCTTCTCAGAACAGAGACTGTCTTAAGGACATAAATGGAGCAACACTTTGCAACTTTTACTTGTTACTATTGCATGACTCAAAATGAGAAGAAACAGTTGTAAATATGCATTAAGAATTAAAACAAGGGTCAATAGGCAAATAGACAAGTGGGATATACAAGGGAGTTGGGACCAACCTGAGAACACTGGCACAGGGATTACATAGGCTATAAGAAATAGGGAAGGGCACAACCACAGGGAAGCACAAATAGGCAAGTGGAATATACTGAAGATAAAACACCTGTGCATATTGAAAGAATTCATAAAGAGAGTAATACGAGAGCAGACAGACTGGGAAAACATCTTTAGCAATGACAAATTAGATGAAGGCCTTATTACTAAAATCTACAAACCCTGATAGCTTCCAAAAAGAGCAAAACTAACTGCCCACTGAGGACTTGGGCAAAGGAACTGAACACAAGTTTCACAGAGGCAGAATTCAGAATGTCCAATAAACATATTAGAAAATGTTCCCAATCATTAGCCATAAGAGAAATGCAGATCAAAACAAGGAGATACCACCTAACACCCTCAAGGCTAGCCCAATTCAAAAAATTAGAAAGCAACAAGTGTTGGAGAGACTGTGGGCAGATAGGGACTCTTATCCACTGCTGGTGGACCTGTAGGTATATACAGCCACTATGGAAATTGATTTGGAGATATCTAAAACAGATGAAAATTGAGCTACCATATGATGCAGCAATCCCCCTACTGGGCATATACCCAGAAGAGGCAAGGAACAACCCACCACCAGACATCTGTGTTCCAATGTTCATCACAGCACAGTTCACAATCACAAGGAGTTGGAAACAGTCCAAATTTCCATCAACTGATGAATGGATCAAAAAGCTGTGGTAAATACTTACAATGGAGTACTATGTATCGCAGAAAAGTAGTGATGAACATGTGAAGCACATCACCGCATGGGAAAAATTGGAGAAATTATGCTAAGTGAAGTTAGTTAGGCCCAAAAGGACATGTACAATATGAGTCGGCTGAGGTAAGCTTAATAATAATTTAAAAAGTGCAAAAGGGGAACCAGAAAAAAGTATAGTATACAGAAAATCCTTGGGGAAGGCACAGTAGTATGCAGGGGCCAGACCAAATCTAGGGCTATGCATGGTAGCCAACTAGGGTGGGGCACTGGAAGAGGGAGTCAGATGGTGATATACAGAGAGGGAATGGGGTATTAATCCATACAAGGGGATTATATTTTTTATATCTCCACAGGAAAAGGGAGCAAACTTAAATTTGGTGTTTCCGGGTGTGAATGCAGTGTGACGCAATGGAGTGGAGAACCAGTGGAGAGGTCTGAGAGCACGACCTCAATCCCAATTACAGGGGCGGCTGCCTCTCCACCAGGGGAGTTTGTCTCGAAGGTCAGCACTGAAGCTGCAGTTTAGGGAGTGAGATATGCCTAACCAGAGCACATGAGAAAAAATGAAGGGGGAGTAAGATACAATGGAGTACATCCTGGACCACTGAGTCTTCAGGACGATATTCCCATTCAGAATAGCCAATGCAGAGAGAGGATCATATGGCCGGCTCAACTATGAAATATGGCTACCCTGCTGACCTAAGGCCTTTCAGGGTCACCAATGGAGAAAAAGGGTCAGGATTAAACCCTGTGTGACCCAAACATACCATGGCAAAAAACTAAGGGTGTGCAACAGAGCATGGAGCTCCAGATGGAGTGTCAAGGATATACGTTGGGGCCAGGGTGTGGCAGCCTATCTGACTCAACCAGGGGGCATTCCTGAAGGTCAACGAACAGACCTTAAACTATATACAGGCCTTTATATTGCTATTATTTTATATATATATATATATATATATATATATATGATATTGGGTCTGGTTTTTTTTTTTGTTGTCATCATTGTGCTATTTTCTTTGGTTGCTTCATTTTAGGATGCCTTTTTGGGGGTACATATTTTTTCTCTGCAGATTTATCTAGATAGAATAGGCTGGATGAACAGTCTGGAGGCAAAAACAACAGGACTGATGGTTCCAGGGTGGACTTGGGAGAAGGGGGGGAGAGGGAAAGGAGGTGGTGTTCACCGGCCCAGGGATAAGGGAATAACAAGTGTTTCAAAGTCAGGGACAGGGTGAGAGTGAGAGGTCCAATAGGGATTGATTAAGACTAATGTAATAGAGAGAAAATGCTGAAACCCAAATGGAGGTTGAGCATGATGGTGGAATGAGAGGAGCTATAAGGAAAGAGATGAAATAAATGGGGAGTAAGTGGCATCTATAGAGGTTTAAATATAGGCATGTACATAGGTGCATATATATGTGACGATGGGGAAATAGATCAACATGCATATACTTACATGGTTAGTATTAGGACATCAGATGGACATTGGACCTCCACTCAAGTACTTCCTCAGTGCAAGAACATTTTGTTCTATTAAATTGGCATTCCATGATGTGCACCTCCCCGACACAATTGAAAACAAATGTGTGCATAAGCAAATGTGGTGAAGAAATCTGATGATGCCTGGATATCAAAAGATATAGCATCTGGGGTCTTAAAGGCTTAAAAGTAAACAAGCGGCCATCCAACTAAGGGCAACAAAGCCCACATGGAAGAAGCACACCAGCTTATGGGACCAAGAGGTGTCAAAAGAATCAATGATCAGGTTTCAAGAACTAATAGTCATAACATTATATGCTCACATTCCCGATATGATCGCTGATGACAAATATGTGTATAAGCCAATGTGGTGAAGAAAGCTGATGGTTCCCAATTATCAATAGATGTAGCATTTGGGGTCTTAAAGGTTTGGAAGTAAACAAGTGGCCATCCAGCTCAGAAGCAAGCCCACATAGAAGAAGCACACCAGTCTGTGTGACCACAAGTTGTGAAAGGGATCCAATATCAAGCATCAAAGAACTAAAAATTATATCACTATAAATGAAGGTAAGTACAGATTGGGGACCCAAAGCCCATCAATAAGTGAAGCAACAACTTCTTACAGAGGGGTGGCAGGGAGGAGATGAGCTAGTCAATGTACAGTGTAGCAGCAATGAAATGTGCAACTTTCCTCTGCTTCTCAAATGCTTCCTCCCACCCACTATCATAATACCAATTCTACCAGACAGATCCAGCTAGACCAGGGGATATACACTAGAGTCAGAAACATGGTGAATTTAAGATAGAGGATCCCTCGAGACTAGTGGGGGGAGTGGTGATACTGGGAGGGTGGGAGGATGGTGGAGTAGAAAGGGGGAACTAATTTCAGGGATCTACTTACTACCTCCTCTCTGGGGTGCAAATAACAGGAGGGTTGGTGAAGAAACTTTAGAAGCATGGCTGAAATACCACATAACGGACCTAAATGATTCCTTGTATGCCACAACACAGAGCTTTCTCACTTCTGTTAACAGAACTATTATCTTGTTTGAGTTACAATACTGTCAATGTTAGCATACTTATAAATCTATAAGGAAGATCAGTTAATATGGGTATGATTCAAAGTTATATACAAACTCATCATGTCAAAGATGAAGAAAGTGAATATTTTTGGCAATGTTTTCAGCCTGCCATTTATCAAGCATATGCTCAATATGCTTTTATAACCAATAGTGAATGGTTAAAGTGAAAGTTGAAAACAAATAAGAAGAGTCATCTTGGAAAATATGAGCATGATATTAACAGAAATGCCATAAATAATATGATAGAACTCATGACAAATACAAAATAAATATATTTTGACAGCATAAGTGGAAGTCATACATGTAACGTTACCAGATAAAATACACAAGAATGACATAAAATACATCTGTTGAAAGATGTGATGAAGATGCCAAATTATCACCTATCTGAAGAACACCAGAAGTCAACTGTAAAATTGATCATTTATTGCTCACATTAAAATTTACATGGAAGCTCTAGAAAATTTAACATGTTCACAAGAGATAAAAATGTGAACTCGAGTATATTCCACAGAAATTTAGAAAGTGTATTAGGAATACATTTGTTGAGATGACATCAAATATATCATGCACAAGAAATCAAGATAGTAAGCTATAGAAAAAACCAACATTAATGTCAAAAACACAGAAATTTGCTCTTGATTGTAGAACCACTAACACCAAGAGAAAAATTATGAAGTAAAATACCTGAAGAGAAAATTCCAAAAAGTGGTTCAAGAAGACAAAGGGATGCATTATAATGAGATATGCAATTACTCCAAAGAATAAAAAAAGGGCACCTTGTTTAGCATTCTTCAAATCAATCAAAGAAAGAACTCTATCATCAAATTTCAATACTCAAGATTTTTCTGTCTATATTTTTGAAAGAGGAAGGAGGAAATCAAAAGATCATGGAAAAAATAAGCATAGTCCCTATAGAGAAAAAGAGAAATGGTCAATGTCCTACCATTTTAGAAGGGAGCATTTGATTAAGAAATAATGGTAGCTTCACTGAAGACATTGATGAGAAAGCATGCTCCTGGAATTGACAGAATCATCATTGAAAGGTTTCAACAAACAAATGTCAGTTGCAAATGTTATGTCATGTATCATAAAAACTTGGGAGCCTGCCACCTGGATACTTATTCCTGCCTATTCCATAAAGGATGATTTAATGAAATCAGAAAATGTCATTAAAAACATGCCTAATTAAAATTAAACAGATTTTGCGGAAGATATATTTTTTTAAATTGTGACTATACACTTGCAAGTATATAAATGAAAGTGGACAGGTCACAGCTTGTCATTCAAGATGAATGGGAAAAATGTAGAATATGATATCAGTGATGATAGCAGATGGATGGTGCCCTGAAAGCAGAATAAAAATTACCTGTATTTTATTGTCTTTGCAAAGTTATTGTTTTCGATGGAGTGTAATACATTATGATTGGTGTGAAGAATGGGGATTACAGAATGCTTCCTTGTGCTTATGCAGAACCTTTGTATAGTCTGAGACAGTGCTTAGAAGAGAAAAAAGGCATACTGCCTGGTTCAAAATTGGGAAGGCTGTGCATTAGGTTTGTCTTCTTTAACCATACCTCTTTAACCTGCATGATGAACAAATAATCTGATAAGAAGTACTATGTAAAGAAAAATATGGCATCAGGGTGGAGGAAGGTCCATGAACAACCTGTGCTATGCAGCAGACACAACCTGGCTTGCTAAAAGTAATGAGAACTGGAAACATTTTCTGATGAAGATCCAAGATTATAATCTTTGGTATAGATTACATGGCAAATAAAAAATAAATAAATAGATAGATGAGAGATAAGTAGATAAATAAATGGAAGCATCAATGCTGGATAGTAAACAATAGGAGCATTTGTTTACATGTTGGTTCTAACCACGAGGTCAGCAGTTTGAAATGACTAGCTTTTCCAAGGGCGAGAGATGAGCCTTTCTTCTCCCATAAAGAGTTACAGTCTCAGAAACTCAGAGGGTAGTTCTACCCTGTTCAATAGGGTCCTGTGAATCAAAACCTATTCAATAGCTGGTAGATTTTTGAGAAACATCAAACAGCAACATAATCAGTGAGTCAAAGATTGAAGGTAAGGATTTCACTTCATTGTAACCAAAATCAACACCCATGGAAACAGCAGTCAAGCAATTAAACAATGTATTGCATCAGGACATTCTGCTTCAAAATAACATTGAAATCTTAAAAAGCAAAGTGAAAGACCTAGTTAAATGGAAAAATAAGCTCTGCTCATGGATTGGAAGATTTATCTTTGCTAAAAATGTCAAGACTAAAGAGTAGTATAAAAGTATGCAACCCTGATCCAAATTCCAGCACCATCATTTAAAGAAGTGGAAAAATGAATTGTCAACTTTATGTGAAAAGAACAAGACCTGAGATAAGCAAAGCACAGTTAAAAAAGAAGAAAAAGTAGCGAGAATCCCACTTTGTGTTGGATAGGGTTCTCCTGAGAAACCAAACCAGGACCCTCATGATTATAGATAGATGATAGGCAGATAGATGATAGATAAATGATAGATAGATAGAATACGAAGTAATATAAAAGGACATTAGTCCACAGAGCAGTTCAGAAGACTCAGTTCAACTCACTTCCGTGGATAAATTAATATAGTGAAGGTCCTTCAATTCCCAAGGACTGCTGGGTCCAAGGTCAAGGAAGCAGATAGCTGAGTCTTCCTTATGACAACGCAGGCCATCCATCCACAGGCAGCAAACAGCAGGGTAGGTCACCAACAGTCAGCAGCTCAGAAGAGTGTAGGGACAGAGTCTAGTCTGTTCATCGGAAATAGGCAATGAGGTTTCTGTGCCCACACGATCTTCTGAGAATTCTGGGAACTGCTTTATTTCCTTCATGGAGGCAGCTCATTCCCTAACAGAAACTCTACTGACAAGATACATGGTGTTATGCCCTGGAAGCTAGAGAAGCCTTATGGACCTACCTTGAAGCAATCAGACCTCTGGAGTTAGAGAATCCATGTGAAAACCCCTGACAGTGCTGAGATGCTTACAATGCCACAGGCTCCAGGGGCTTTAGACCCACTGGCCTGTGATCTTCCGGCATTCAGCATCATTGCATGTTCTGTGTGAGTCTGAAAAGGGATTTATAGATTGATATCAGATATATGAGCTAATTTTGGCCTTATGCATTTCATCTGGACTGGGCTGGGATGTTTTTGTAATGTACAACTACCCTTTATATAAAACTGTCTGTTATACAGGTATTGGTTTCTATGGATTTGTTTCTCTAGTCTACCCAGACTAACACAAGAGCTTAGTGAAACAGTCCAGGATGGGAAATCAAATGCAGGCTATGAAAGATAGCAGGATCCAACAGCCTCAAGATCAAGCAATGTGTATACCAGCAACATGGTGTAGCAGATCTTGAAAGAAACTGAAGTTATAGTGACATGTTCCGTACGTTGGCTGTCCCACAATAGTGTAGCTCACGAGTTGTGGTAAGAACTAGCAAGCAGTCACATGCTGGTCTGATCACCAAAGGGCAAGGATAAGAGGGACTCAGCCATTTACCTCTTTTCCCTTCAATCAAACTGTAGCCTTATTAATCCCACTATACTCATTGACCACATTGGCACAATAAACTACCTATCACATACTTCCTATTTTCAATACACAGTTACTGTATTAAATGATCATAAGTAAGAATTCATCCTTTTACAGGCAATATATCTTTGACAAAGAGTTCAAAAACATACTCTTTAACAAATGGTACTGACAAACTTTAATGTCCATTTGTAGAAGAAAGAAATAGTACCAATACCTCAGATCGTTTATAAGAATGATCCCTAAATGTAAAAGCATTTTGTTTCTGTAAAGTGCCATTGAGTCCTTTCTGACCCATAGGATCCTGGGCACAAGAGAATGTAATATGGCCCAGTCCTGTGTAACCCTCAAAATTATTTCTATGCTTGAGTAATTGTTTCAGGCATTGTGTCAATCCAGCTTGTTGAGCTTCCCTTTTTCCCAAGCACGATGTTCTCCAGGGACTGGTATCTCCTGACAAAATATTCAACCTACGTGGGATGAAGTTTCGTCATCCATTTTTTAAAATTGTATTTTGATTGTATTCTTCCAAGAGAGATTTATTGGTTCTTTTGGTATTTCATGGCACTTCCAATATTCCTTTTTGTGTGTGTGACATCACTGCCTTAGTGGGAGTAGGAAGCACAGCCTTGCTTCTGGAGAGCTGCTGCTGGATTTGAACTGCCAACCCTGTAGGCCACAGTCCGGCAGACAACCCCTAGACCACCAGGGCTCAGTCACTTCCAATATTCTTTGCTAACACTAGTATCTCTGGAGAAGTCCATGTTTTTCTTTACTACTTGAGTTGCTGAAAAGAGGTGAAACAAGGGAAAAAGGATGGAACAAGTCATTGGTCTTGCAAATTTCTGTCATGTGATCGCCATCTTCTTTTACATCACCAAAACCATATTTCCCAATTGCTAGAACTATAAAAATAATCCATGAAAAATCGAGGCAAAATTAGGGTTCCTAATATATGACATAAACCCTTGTGTCAAACAAAACTAAACAACAAACATTTGAATATGACATCAGGAAGGACACATTCATAGAAAAGGACATCATCGTTGTTAAAATAAAGGTTAGAAAAATGTAGAAGACCCTCATTGACATGGTTATTAGATGACTTCAACACTAGACTGAAGACAGCAACATTTGTGAGGATGACACAGAACCAGACAACATTTTGGTCTAATGTACATGTATTATTGAGTCTGAAGGGACTTGACACCAAATGGTGACAGCAATATTGATTGTCTTTTTTCTACAAGAAGATTAATTCAGATAATGTATATTTGAATCCTTTGTAAATTAGCAAACAGAAAAAGCCATGATTTTTGGCTTGATTTCTGTCGAGTCTAACATGTTTCTTGTTTCTACTATGTTTATCCATTTGAAGTACATTTTCTGTTAGAAAAAATCTCCATTGTGAATTCATTCAGGATAATATTAATCCAAATAAAAGGCAGTCTGGACTTTGATAGGTTTTATTAATCACATCATCCAAACTCAGTACATAGCCATTTAGCATTATTCTTTTTTGATCACATGTCAGTTAATCTTCAGTCCATTTTATTGAAGTTCGACCCACATTAATTCATTCTAACTACTACAACTCTGTATCCCTGTGGCAGTACACTAGTTCATTTCCCTCCATAGTAACTACTAGCTATTCTATGGTTTGTTTTTAAAATCTTTCTAACATTCCATAGCTCAATTGGCTGACAGTTAAGATAACCTACACTCTTTTTTATTTTCTTTAAAGAATATTCTGTTATTTTCTTAGGACCAGGGTATATATCTTCACATATATAAATCAAGAATGTCTTCTGTGACACTTAGTGACATAGTATAGAGCACAAACCAGCAGCATTTTTGACCCTAACATAACATTTTAGTCGCCATGATTTATACATCAAATTTCACTTTATAAAATCAAATAAATCTAGATGATCAATATACATTTATTTTAAAATTAGCTTAAATGTGCTACAAACTATATGTTTTTCTAAGAACCAAGATAAATACTTGGCATATTATTCACTGTACCTTATATAACAACCTAACATGTGTAAGTATGATATTCTTCATTCCATAGATGAGGAAAACAAGGTTCTGAGAAAAAAACGTGTTTAGCTCAATGTTGTACAGTGTATAAATAGAATGACAGAGCTTGTAGAGGAATCAGCAAATGGCAGTTCCAGTGATATTCAGCCTCCTGGGTGAGAAAGGGCGAAGGAGATAAATTTCACAGAAAAGACAGATAGCTATGTCTGGCATTTTCATGCATTACAACAAATAATGGAAAGGAAATTATTTTTATGAGGCTCTGGGACATATGGCTCATGTATAGTCAGCCCAGGATGTCCTGAACATACGCTGCAGGTTAACAATATGGGAAAAGTTGTTGTTTAATCCTTAAATATATTTTAGCATTTATATTAAAGTATTATACATCTCAGTATTTAAACTATGCAATGTGGCAAGTATTGACATATTAATTACTTATGAAATCATTACCAAATCCAAAATAATGCAGTTACTTTTACTCCTGAATTTCCTGCTGTTAATTTTCTCTTTCTTTTTTTCCCCTAACCCTATTATCTTTCATCTTTTTCATCTTTTTTTCCCCTAACCCTAATATCTTTCATCCTTCTTTCTTAGACTACTGCCATGTCCTTGAGCCAGTCTGATTTAAATTTTTCCACTATAGATTAATTTTCAACTTTTAGATTTGTGGGTAAATAACATCGCAATAGATGATGCTTCTTTTAATCTTTCTTGGCTGACATGTTTCACTCAGCATAATTATTTTGAGATACAGTTGTGAAGTAAAATATCGCACTTGATTTACTTTTATGGAAAAGTTAAGTAGCCATTCACAGTTTAGTTATGTCACAATTGGTTTAACCATTTACCTGTTGATGGATTCTTTATTATCTTTCTGTTGGAAATACTTCAAGAAGATCCTTTTCAGGAAATAAAATTTTACTTTCTAACTGATACTTGCTTTTTTTAGATGCTACTAGTTGATCTGACATACAGAGATCATATGCACGACAAGAGGAAACACTGCCTGGTCCTTCACCATCCTCACAACTTTGCCTATGCCTGCATCTACTTTGGCAGCCTCTATGACAATCCATTTCATATAAGTTTTTCCTCTTTTCCAATTCCCTTTACTTTACAAAACATGGTGTCCCTGTCTAGGGACTGGTCTCTCCTGATAACATGTTCAAAATATATGGCAAATAGTCTCCCCAGCCTTGTCATTGAAGGTGACTGCAATTATATATTTTTGAAGTCATATGTGTATATTTATCTATTGGAGTGCATGGTTCTTTCACCATTCTTGCCAACAGTATCATTCAAATGTATAAGCGTTTCTGTTTTCTTCAATGTTCCCTGTTCAACTTTCACATGAGTATGAGGCAATTGAAAATGCTGTGGTGTTGTTCAAGTACACTTTAGTCCTTAAAGTCACAGCTTACTTTTCAGCATCTTTAAAAGATTGTGTGCAGCAGAATGCCACAATGGATTGCTTTCTCCAATATCTTAATCTGCTGCTTTCAGGAGCATTAATTGTGGATCCAACTGAGAAAAAAATCGTTGACAGCTTCAAATTTTCCTGCATTTAGCATGATGTCAGTTATTGGTCCCCTTAAGAGGATATAGGTTTCCTTTACTTAAGTTATAATACTAAATAAGGTTACCATACTTGATCATCATCAGTAAGTGCTTCAGATCGTTCTAAATATCAGATAGGAAGATTGTGACATCTGTATATCAAAGAATATTAATAAGTCACATTTTTCTTCATATAATAGAAATTCTCTAATTATTTGCTCAGCAAACAGATTGAATCAATATGAAGAGAGAGTATACCACCATGGCACACACATTTTTAAAGAATTTCAAACCATGCAGTATTCCTCTGTTCTGTTCTTACAACTTCCTCTTGATGCAATGGAAAAGTTCTGCATGAGAATAATTAAGGGTTCTGTTGAGACTCATGTAATTACAACTCAATGATATATAAAGGGAAATGGGAGGATCACAGGCCAGTGTGTGCAGACTTGCATGGATCCAAGTTAAGTGGAAATGTGGCAGGGCACCCACAGCTCTCAGGGTTGGGCAGTCCACATGAAATCTCCCCTGGAGCAGGGCCACGTTCCAGCGAGTAGAAAGGTAAGGGGCAGAAAGTGAGAGTTCTCATTAAAAAAGTCCTGAGACGCAGGAAGAATCATAAGACACTACCAATGGAAGGGTTGGGCTCTGCTACTACTTCTGTATCTTCTTGACCTAGTGCCTCTCATGAGTTAGTGCTTTCTGTGCTTCAGTAGCCTTTCAATTGATTTATCATCAATCCCTGGAGTCTTCTTTTACAAAAACTTTTGGGTAGTTTAGACTTCTTCCTTTATTACCAATGATTCTTACTCATAGATAACCTCTTGAAATGGTTTCATGTTGAACCACTATTTTTGATACTGTGACTTTGTCTATTTCTTTCATCTTCTTTTTATGTTTCCTCCTGTGGCAGTCATCTGCTTATGTTAATTTTATGATTGAAATGTAGGGGTGGAGTCTAGCTTGTTAATGTGGAGATAGCCATTGAGTAGCAAATGAGGCCTCCATGTGGGCATGGCTTTCTCCTGAGACTTCTGGGAAATCTTGTGATATTTCCCTCATGAAGATGAGAAGCTATCTTCCCCACTTGTTGGGAGTTAGTCTCAGAGACAAGGAATTACAGACAAGAAAAGAAGGCAGTGTTGGAGGAGCCAGCAGAGAGAACACATGATTTTGCCCTGATGGAGCCAGACCTCTGAGGCTGGGGCAACCACATGGAGACCTCTGCCAGCAATGAGTTGCTTCTGCCACCATGGGATGCTGTTGATGAACCCTGAGCCCTGGAAGCGAGGAGCCATGTGGAGACCCCTGCCAGCACTGGGCTTCTGAGCCCACTGACCTGTGACTTTGTGAGTCAAAGGAGACTTTATAGGCTGATTTCAGGCATTTGGGTTAATATCAGACTTATGACTTTGAACTGGATTGGCTTGGGATACTTTCTCAGTATTCCATTCATTTGCATATAAACCCTTTCCTTATATCCATATGTGTGTCTATGAAATTTGTTCCTCTAGTCTACCCGGACTAGCACACCTCCATCGTTCAATATATTGTCCATATTTTTAACTGTCATCAAATTGGTTACAACTCATAGTAAATCATATGTACAAAAAAATTGAAATGCATCCCTGTGCTGAGCCATACTCATGACTATTACTATCTTTGTGTCCATTGTTGAAGCACTGTGCCAATCAATCTTGTAGAGGGTCTTTCTCTGTTTAACTCATCCTCTAGTCTACCAAGCACGGTGTAAGTTTCCTAGTACTGGTCATTCCTGATAAAACGTTCACTTATATGAGACGAAGTCTTGGCATCCTTGCTTTTAAGGAGCATTCTGGCTATACTTCTTCCAAGACAGGGTTGCTGAGTCTTCTGTTCATCCTTGGTATAGTCTATATTCTTCACAACATCACAATTAAATGCATAATTTCTTCTTCATCTTCTTCTTTTATAAAATATTGTTAGGTCAATCATCTTAATTGTAGCCAGTCTACCGGAGGGCGATGAGCTATGTCAGTGTAATACTTGGGTACTAATAAAAAAGTTGGAAATTTGAACCCGCTCTTTGAACCCACCAATCTACCACCCAATAGCTGTATAGCCATGGAAACTCTGTGGAGCTGTGCTACCCAATTTTTTAATTCAGAAATGACTCCAAGATAACAGTTTGGTGTTTTCTTTTTTCCTTCATGTATTTGCTTTTATTAATGGATGTATAGTGGCATATCTCACTAATGACTATTAATGTTGAGTGTCTTTTCAAATGCTTATATTTCATTTGTTTTACTGTGTCCATAATATGTCTGATACAATATTTGGCAAATTTTCTAGGAAAAGTTCTTCATTTTACTAGATTTTTTCACAAATCCTATAGAATTTTAAAGTGGATGATCATGTCATTTGTGATTAAGAAACTATATTTCTTTTTTTTCTGAAATTGTATTTCGAAGTAAGTTATTTTTGCCTAAAATATTTCAGATGCCAAAAAAGCTCCACATGTCTGTTTTCTCATTAACTTGGTACCCTGGTTTAAGTCCCTATTTTAATGTTACTAGGAATAGTTGGAGCACCATACTTGCCTTGTCTCAGACCTTAAGGGCAAGCAATCGTTCTTGAGTTATGAAGTGTGATACTGTTGTTATCTGTCATTGAGTAGCTTCAGATTCATAGTAACCATATATACAATGGAACAAAAAGATGCCTGATTCTTCATCACCTTCATAATTTCCAGTATAATAGCTGTGACTTCTCGTGTCATTTAGCTCAACAGGGTTATCGGGTGCCACCAATGACCTCCTACTTCCCCAAACATGATTTTCTCCTTTAGCAATTTGTTCTCCATCAGGATGTATTGAAAACATGTGAATCAGACAATTGTTCTGTTGTGATTCTTTAAGGTTTTTCCTGGCTAAATTTTGGAAATTGATGACAAAGCTTTCCTTCCTAGTCTTTCTTAGGTTTAGCTCTCCACTGAAATTTGTCTACTGTAGATGATGACTTTGCTAGTATATCACATATTGATGATATAATGCCCTTAATCATAGTTGTAAACAAGTTAATACAAAAAAACAAGTGAACATGGAGGCAATATTATTGCAATTTTGGGTGTAAATTTTTTTGTACACATGATTTATCAGTTTGTGGATAGTCCTACGATAGTAATTTCTTTTAGGAGAATTAATACCAGACTGGCCACAAAGAGTTGGAGATGAAATATATATATTTCTAATGCCATTCTGCCCTTCCAAAATGATATTCTGTTCCAGCTCTCATCCCCCTCCCCTTTCTTTACTCCCTTAAGCATTGTCCCTCATGCCCATGTTTCTGTGATTCACAGAAACTCACAAAATTGTGAGGAAAAACTTCAAGTGGTAGTGGGTGCTGTTCAGTTTCAAATCTGGCGATCAGGTAGAGGGAATGGAAATAGATGCAGGGGATCCAGAGATTGAAGCCTGAATTGTCCATAAATCATTCAGTAAGGAAATGAAGGTTTGGCTCTCCTGGTGGGGAGATG
Source organism: Nesogale talazaci (assembly GCA_004026705.1). Lineage (NCBI taxonomy): Eukaryota > Metazoa > Chordata > Mammalia > Afrosoricida > Tenrecidae > Nesogale > Nesogale talazaci. Next base: position 20,432 of record PVJH01021504.1, on the reverse strand, counting down.
TGTGTTACCACTGTCTGGTGGTACCGGTATATACAAAGGATGGTGTCTGAAGATGAACCATTGACCATAGTCAATAGGTGCCCCCAGGAAAACAAAGGATGTGACTTGGTTCACCCCCTCTACTAAGGTGAGTCCGAATCTTACCCTCTTTCTGTTCAACAGTTTCGTAAAGAATGCCCTCTAAAATGAGCTATGGCCATTTTGATAGAGTTCACCATTATAATATATCATAAAAGGATTTTTGGCTAGAAGGACCATATTAATTGCCCATTACTCAACTCCCTTTTGTTTATACCCAAACAATTGTGTATTTTGAGGAATGGAATTTGGATATTCTCAAGTGTTCCTTTTTTCTTATGTAGGGACATTTTTATAATTTTGTCAGTTTTAGTCTGTTATTTTGGTAAATTCCATTGAGGAATTGTCAAATATTAATCCAGCCCTAAGCTTATGATATGATATGATATGATATATTTATATAATTATATAATGTATTTTGCATTTTATATTTGTTAAGTTTTAAATAATTATATACCCATTTATTAAGTTTTAAATAACTAAATACCCATTTTCATGAAGGATACTGATTCAGTTTTTAAAAAATCTTTTGTAATACCTTTGGCTACATTAAATATCAGAATAATTTTATCTTTGTTTTTCATAAGAGAATGACAAAGTATGACACTTGCTTAAATTTTCTAAGATGCTTGTACATAATTAGTATTATTTCTTCCTAAAATGTTTGGTATAATCTACTAAATGATCATTAGAGGGTGATGATATTTTCACCTATAATTTAAGTTTCATTAAGAGTTACATGAGATATTTTAACACTTCAGCAATTTGAAAATATTAAACTTATACCTACATTATAATACCATCATGAGTTGAACTATATCAATGTTTTGATATTCTGTAGTTGATTTGGTAAAGGTCAACTTCAGATTCATGAAGATAACCTCTGTTTGCAATGTATGTTCAGTTTGTTTTTTTATATTTAAGACTGTGTCTTCATTTCTGAACCAGAGTCTATTCTATTAAAAAATTAAAAGGCAGAAGTTTGGGATCATAATGGCAAAAACTCCAGCCTTTCAAGGAAAAGGATGGCAAAAATAATTTTATGATGCTTAGTTCATTTGCACTTTAGAAATAGTATTTTCTCATGCTGAACAGGATTGCCTCACAGTTTTATAAAGCAAAAATGATCCTTTGTACTATGACATGTTTAATCCAAGCACTGTACATCCAATCACCTCACGCGCAGGCAAAAGTTGGATCAAAAATAAGGAAACAAGAGAAAAATGATTAATTTGAATCCAGATAATGTTGAAGAATATTGAAAATAATATGGACAAAATAACAAATAAATCTATAATGGAGTAATGACAGCCAGAGTGTTGCTTAGAAACAAGGTGATTGAAACACCAACTCACATACTCTGGCTATATTATCAGGAGAAACAGCTCTTGAAAAAGAGAAAGAAAATACCATGCTTGGCAAACTAGAAGATCAGTTAGAAAAAAAGACAAAGCAAAGCAAAGCAAAAGACCTTCAACAAAATGAATTTACACAGTGGTTGCAAGCAGAGCTCAAAGAACAATTATGAAGATGATGCAGAGCTGATCTGGGCTGCTTCTGCTATTTGTAGGGTGACCAGGAACTTGCTGGCAGATGGTGCCTTTCAGCATCAACAGAATAGCATGGAATCTAACTTGTTCGCTTCCTTTTGAGCCCACCTGAGATGAGAATGGAATCCTAGCTTGGGAGGGGGGACAGATAATTTGAAGGTAGGGCAGTAAGTAGCTGGAGATAGTCTCTTGCCCCCTCAGGTTGCTGGCATTAATGTAAGTCTGAATTCAGAGGAAATAACCCTTAAATTTGACTGTATTTGCAAATTTTGGTTCCAGGTGAAAGTGAACACTTTGACTTAATTTGGCCACAGGGAAATGATAAAATATGTTATGTACATATATTTTTGTTTCTCTTGGGTAATTATCTGGGAATCAGATTGTGGTATCACAGGCAAGTTTCAATATTTTCAAAACTTACTAAGTTGTTAAGAGTTTTCCAAAGTGGTTGTGCTTGTAATAATTCTAGCAGCTATGTTTGAACATTCTTACTGTTCTGAGATTTGCTATGTTTGATCTTGTGAACTTTAACCTAGTGGTTATGCAATGTATATTAGTCTGGTATGACTAGAGAAACATATCCAGCGACACTCATAGGTGTGCAATCAGAGTGTTATACTGTGTGCAATCAGAACAATTGTGTATAGAGAAAATATCCTAGCCAAGTCAGATCAAGTACAAATGTCAAATATTAGTCTAAAAATTCTTCACACTCATGCAATGCATGCAACAATACCAAATGCAGGAAGATCACAGGCCTGTGGGTGGAAAATTCTGTGAATCCCGTGGCAGCGGAAGCATCTCGAGGGTTCTGTCTACCTTCAGGGTGACTCCATGTGTCTTATCACCAGGAAAGTGTAGCAGCAAGAGAGCATTCTCAGAAACTTTCTGGCCTAGAAGAAAATGCTTACAAGGCTGTGACCTGATTGACAGACTAGACTCTACTCATACATTCTTTTATCAAGTTGACATAAATTATGTAACTACCATCCATTGATGTGCCTTTGTGTTTTTTATTTGATTTACTTTACCCTAATGATGACTTATATTGAGCATCTTTTTATGTGTTTATTGCCACTGATATGCATCCTTTGATGAAGCATGTACACATATATTTTATTTTTTATGTATACATATTGTGGCAGTCATGTTCTTATGTTAATTTTATGATTGAAATGTAGGGGTGGAGTCTAGCCTGTTAATCTGGAGATAGCCATTGAGTAGCCAATGAGGCCTCTATATGGGCATGGCTTTCTCCTGAGACTTCTGGGAAAACTCACGATATTTCCCTCGTGAAGATGAGAAGCTATCTTCCCCAGTGGTTTGGAGTTAGTCTCAGAGATGATGAATCATGGAGAAGACAACATGGCAGAATCTGAGAAGTTGGAGGAGCCGGCGGAGAGACCACATGGCTTTGTCCTGATGGAGCCAGACCTCTGAAGCTGGGGCAGCCACATGGAGACCTCTGCCAGTGACAAGTTACTTCTGCTGTTGATGGACCCTGAGGCCTGGAAGCGAGGAGCTATGAGAGGACTCCTGCCGATGCCGGGACTCTGCACCCACTGACCTGTGACTTCGTGAGTCAGAAGGAGACTTTATAGACTGATATCGGGTATATGGGTTAATATCAGACTTATGACTTTGAACTGACAGGGCTCAATGTCCTGTTCCTCTTGTATATAAACCTTTTCCTTATATCTATATGCGTGTCCTTGCATTTGTTCCTCTAGCCTACCTGGACTAATACATTATAGGAGAGCTGCCTTGTTTGTCCTGTGCCTTGACCTCCAAGCAACACTACCCATGGAACACCTAATCGTGGACTGTGGAGCTGTGAGTTGAGGTTCCTTCAAGCCCTACTTCACCACGCTCCTGGGATGTACATCTCTTGAGCTGGGGACTGTTGGACTCTGTCATCTGGCTGACTGTTGGTGACCTGCTCTGCTCTTTGCTGCCTGTGACCAGATAGCCTGGATTGCTCTACAGAGGACCACTCAGCGGCCCTCAAGACTTAAAGGACTGCCGGTCTTCTAGCTATTGCATGCAAGTGAGTTGCACTGAGCCATTTGTACTGCTTTATAGATAGTTAACTATTTCTTTCTTATCTTATATACCTTTCTCTCTATATAAATATGTAAAAAGAATTACTAGTGTCCTGGTTTTATTTCTCTAAGAGAACCCTGCCTGACACACATATATTTTATTTTTTATCATTGACATTAGGGTTTTAAAACATATGTATTTCTTGTAAGTTTTTTTTATCAAACACATGGCTTAAAATATTTTGTATCAGTATGTGACTTGTCTTTACACTATCTTAAAGGAGTATGAAGAGCAGACTTTCAAACTCATCTTTTATGAAGTGGGATGTTTATTTTATACAGAAGAACATATTACCTGAAACTAGCTTCAAAATGATGGTCAAAGAAATGTGGTAAGGGAGTGTTCATATTAAACAAATGTTTAATAATGGAAAGCTGGAAACAATCAATATATTCACCAACAGGTGAAAGAAATTTCTTAATTGAGATAAATGTATCCAAAGACTACTACACAACAATAAAAGGAATAAAATATTAGAAAATATTATAACATTGATGAACCTTAAAATAATAATTCGTATTGAAAGACACCAGATCAAAAATGACATGGTACATTTTTATATGATACTATAGAAAATGCCTTATAATGCCTATCAAAAGAAAATAGAGAAATGGTTGTCTTGGAGGGAAGGGAGAAGTGAAGGATTGATAAAAAATCTACTGCACTATTTGCCACAAGTTGATCCTGATAAAGACAACTGTGTGTATCATAATAGAACTTTGGGACTCAATGGCTGATATTTTGCAACTGGATTGATAGGACTAGCTTCCAAGTTATCTCTGAGAGAACTTGGCCTCTGTCTGATCAGAAAACAGGCAGTTAGCCATTTGTACTACCAAAGAAATTCTAAAAGAGAGATCATGAACTCTTACTGGTGTGGGAAATATATCCACGATCTTGACTGTGAAAATGGCTTCAAAGTTTCACATGTATGCAAACACATCTGAAATTACATACTTTAAGGTACTCAATGCACACTGTGCCAATGGTTACCCAATAAAGCTGGGAAAACTTGTCTGAATTTGCTGAACACTTCCTCAAGACGCAGGGGGAAAACCTACCAAGTTTGAATGGGCAATTAGGGGTAAAGAATAGGCTTGTTCTCTGAGTGAATTCCAAGTATGTTGTTCATTCAAAGCACTGGTTGCTTAACTTTTGAAATTAAAAAGCTAAATAACACTTAGCAAAAATTAAAGTTATTTTATGATTCATATACAATCTTCTGTCATTATAAGAAGAAAATGATCATTTACTTCAGTTGTCTCTGTCAGGAACTCACAGGTCATTGTACTGCACAATTGCCCATTGATCAGATAGTAAGGAGTCAAGTCAAATTAAAGCATAATTGCAAATAGTAGGCCCATGAATACTACAAATGGTTTTTCTTGATATTAAATGGTAATATGGTCAGAAATCTAAAGTGATTAAACAGTTTTGTAAATGGAGTGGAAATAGAGCTGAAGTGTTCAATACGGATAAGAATGTGGGGTGATTTTGAAATAAGGACTTGAGTAGTCATTCAAATTCACTTTACCCCATCAACACATACAATATGAAAACACATGTTGCAGATCAAAAGAGGTTTTTAATTCACTGTCCCAATGCAATCAGGACAAAACTTCTTATTAGTCCTTGATGCTGCGGTACATCAACAGGTATAAAATATTCCACAGGAATAATTACAGTAGTAATTTATCTTTTTCAAAGATTTCAAAGATTTACATAAAGTTAAAATCAACTCCGTATTTGCTTATTTGACTTCTGGGAAGCTGATAGCACACTCTCTGAGTTCCTTATTCTGGAATGATTAATAATTCAGAAGATTTATACAATCCAAAAGAAGTGCTTGTGGCCCAGTGTTGAAAATCTGAACCTACTACCTTCACGGCAAAAGAGAGTTGTGGCACTCTGTGTCAGTAGAGAGTTTACTTGGGAAGGCATGGGGCACCTCTACTCCATCCTAAGAGGTTGTCATGGTTCAGACTTGGCTCAAGGGCAGTGTGCTTTTATAAACCCCTCAAAGAATTTCCAGGTGATTTTTTTAAATCACTTTATTGGGGGCTCATACATTGTTTTTCACAATATATAAATAAGCAAACTGTGTCAAGCACCCTCACATGTCCACTTCTATTATTGTTCTCCAATTGTCTGCTTTTTCCCTTAAGCCCCTAGTGTCGTTTTTTCCATTCCTTTCCCTCTTCCCCTGGTCTCTCCTCCCCACCAACCCTCAATACTTTATGTACTATTATTGTTCTGTCATATCGTACACTGCCCGACCTCTCCCCCAACCCACTCCTTTGATGCCCGTCCTTCAAATAGGAGCTTGTGTGTATATCCTTGCTGTTGGTTCCGTCTCTCTACCCCACCTTCTCTCTACCCTTCAAGTATCTCCAATTTAACCATTGGCCTGAAGGGGCCCATCCTTCCTGGTTTCCCCATATCTCCAGCTCCCCTCTATGCCTCTATGGACTTCTCCAGTCCATCTGGATTTGCAAGGTAGAGTTGGGACCATGATGGTTGGGGGACGGGAAGGAAGAATTGTGGTGAAAGTGGTGAAAGATCTAGGCAATAGACATCAAATGGGGGGGGACAAAACAAACATATATCACTGTGTGCACACATCCCCAAGGTACCCATTGAGGACATGTGGGAGCATGAGCAAGGATGGTGAAGAAAGCAGATGGGCCCAGCTATCAAAAGCTAGAGCATCTGGGATCTTAAAGGCTTGAGCACAAACAAGCAGCCATCTAGCTCAGAAGCAACAAAACCCACCATAAAAGAAGCTCACTTACCTGTGCGATCATGAGGTGCTGAAACAATCAGATATCAAAGAAGAAAATTCAAAATCAATGGACCAATTGACTCCCGATATTGCTGAAGACAAATGGATACAGAGGCAAACAGAGTAGAAGAAATGATGGTACCCCGGTGATTTATTTTTCCAGCTGGGAAAAGTCCTGATGTTCCTCAGCCCCCACTGCTTTGGACTGTCTTAATTCCAGGTGCCACTAATTGGATACTCCAGGATATAACATAATCTTCTTCCTGAATTCCATGACCAAGGAAGGAGATGTTGCCAAAGACAGTGCCCTGCTTGCTTCAGTACCAGGGGTTTCTGGCATTGGTCTTTAATACTGCAGCTTAAGTATCTGTCCTGTCAGTCTTTAGCAGCCTATCCATTTCTCAAAAACTCAGCACTCAAATTTGATGCAGGTGGTCCTAAAATGAAATCATCAGACCCTGCAACTTTTCCAAAATCGACTGGTTGGAAGGAGGCTGTTTTTATGATATTATAGGTTTAGCAAATTTGTTTCTTATTTCCAAAACCACAAATATTTATTCTTCCCCTCTTACCAGCATATAGATCTTTTATGAAAAACAAACAAATATAACCAAATTGTTGGACTTACCTAAAAAAACCTGTAAGATAGAAATAACAAAGTCTTTCCCAAGGGGGAGAATATGAAATATTTTCACCAAGTCTCTACCCGCTCTTATTTCCCACACTCTAATTCCTTAACTTTAGCATTAAATCTGTACAATATTTTTTAAAAGTACTTATGCCATGACTTAATATAAAAACCAAAACAGTAATGTCAAAGGTATAACAGCATCTAAAGGGTAGACACTGTAGGATTCTAAATTATACCTATGCAAGTAAAATAAGAATCATATGGTATAATGTGACTGTGCAAACAGAAAACTGGCTGAATCTTCTGAGTTGCTTTGTAAGTTTACAGTTTGGGGTGGATACAAGCACTGCAGAAAGTATACCTTGAAATTTATGGTTTTGGTGAACAGTTGGCATGAGGTCGGTTTTTTTCTAACATAACTCATAAAATCATTTTGAGTATTTAAAATACTGGTTTTCAGTTCCTTCTTTTCAGAAGTAAAAATTTTGACCTTTGTTTTTAAGTTTTGGACTCCCCACCTGCTAGATAGATAGATATAGTTGAAAAAATTAAAAGGATACAAAACAGAGGACAATATCAAAGCAGTTGATCTGGAGTCACTCGTGAATCATGTAAGAAACTCAGATGCAGAGTTAAACTGTTCTCCTTTCCAATGAAAATAGCCAGGCCTTTCTTCAGAAGTACCTCTGGGAGTGTTCAAATATTCAACTTTTTGATAAGTTGTCATGTGTCCCTGTTAGCTTCAAATATAATTAAGGATAACATTCATTAAGTCTTAAACAGGATGAAGACAAGACAAAAGGAAGATCATCCAATTGCTGAGGGGGCCCATTAGCATGGGGTGACAGTGGTCTGAGAATTTAGTCAGGCAGACACTTGAATAAAGCATGGGACACCATGGAAACTGGCACAAATTCTTGATTGGAAGCAGATTAATATACACTAGGTTAGGGTTATGTTGTTATTAAGTGTCACTGAGACTCTGTACAAGAAAGTCGTATATTGCCCGATTCTTCACCATCCTCACAGACTTAGTCTCCTGTTCCTGCTCATTGCTGCAGGCACTCTGTCAATCCAGCTGGTTGAAGGCCTTCATTTTTTTCTGATGAATTTCTATTGTAGCAAGATTATGGCCTTTTCCATGGACTGGTATTTCTTGACATCAGAACCATAGTAAATGAAATGAACTCTTGATATCCTTGTTTCTGGAGAATTCTGGGTGCACTTTTGTGTTAGACAGGGTTCTCTAGAGAAACAAAACCAGGACACTAGTAATTCTCTCTATATATTATATAGATAGAAAGATATCTAACATAAGAAATAAAGACTTAACTAATCTATAAAGCAGAACAAATGACTCTGTGCAAATCAATTGCGTGAGACAGCTAATATACTACTGGCAGTCCTTCGAGTCTTCAGGCCTGCCAGGTAGTACTCTGTAGAGCAATTCAGGCTATCTAGCCACAAACAGCAAACAGCAGGGCAGGTCACCACCAGTCAGTCCGATGATAGGGTGTGACAGTCCCCAGCATGTATATTTCAGGAGTGTGGTGAAGCAGGGCTTGAAGAAACCTCAACTCACAGCCAGACAGTCCACAGAGTAGGTGTGCCAGGGATAGTGTAGCTTGCAGATTGATGCACAGGACAAACAAGGCAGCTGGCTGGTCTGAAGATCCAAGTGCAAGAGACAAAGGTGAGGCTCGCAGAGCCATGTATATCTCCACCCTTCATTTGATTTCACATGTATTCATTGGCCATGTTGTCATAACAAAACTACCTATCTTCTTTGGCCATGTTGACGCAACAAACCTACCTATCACAATTTTTTTCAAAACAGGCAGATTTGTTTTATCTTTTTGTAGTGCATGGTACTTTCAATATTTCTTTTGCCAAAACCATAGTTACAGAAATGGAAATGGAAATACAAATGGAAAATGTACATTATACCAGAGAGGAGAGTTTACAAAAATGGTCTATGGTTTGCAGACCATGGCAGTCAGGACATGACTTACAAGACACGACCAATACCCACATGATCCCCAGTATAGTGGACTGCATTATGGACACATGTAGGTACACCCCTAATGGAAATGGTCTTTCTATGGGTTGGCTGGAGAGGGGCAGAGGTAATCCACTTTCCAATGTATTCTACCTGAGGACTAGACTCTTCACATCCCTGGCTAGTTGTCAGGAAAATAAGATAATGGAGTACTAATCCATTTGGGACTCATAAATTGATTTTGGTTTTTCATTATCATCCATAGTTTTCTGCAAGTAGAAGTAAATTTAATTCAATTTAGTTTAACTAAATAAGACACATAATTCTTCATAAATACATTCAATCCAGACAGAAATGCAAAGGTGCATATTGCTTTGTATTATTCTCAAATCATTTCCATGGATATTTTTAATTGATGTAACACAAGTAGTTGAGATGTGACACAGATCATGTGGCTGAAGTATGCAGCTCCACCATGGAGGTAGAAGAAATGAAAAATGGCAAAGTGACTTGAACTAAGACCATCTGTGGCCAGTGAGCTGATTTCCACTCATGGTGATCCATGATTCCAGAGTAGGGTTGTTTTCTAGTGGTCTTCTTGGCTGTGACCTTTATTATAAGTGGAGTATCAGGCCTTCTGTTGAGTGAGCTCAAACTCCAACCTTTCAGTGAATAGTTGGAATGAACCATTTGTGTCACTCTTAGTGTAAGGGAGCTCAACAAATGGTAAGTTATTTTGTCCTAAGATAATCCCATGGAAGAGATCTTATTACATACATATTTTGTTTGTGGAAATAGAGACTCAGAGGAGTGATTAATTTTCTTACATCAAAGTGTGGAATCTGAGATTTTCATCTAGATGAATTTAAACTTTTCCTGTGTCATCACAAAAATAAAAGATAGTGAAATATGAAAAAATAAATGATGTTATTCTCTCTCTCTCTCTCTCTCTCTCTCTCTCACACACACACACACACACACACACTGCTATAGAGTTTGTTCTGATTCGTAAAGACCCTTGATAAGACAGGCTAGAGTTCTGCTAGTCTATGAGACTGTAACTATTTATGGGAGTGGAAAGACTCATGGAGGAACAGCTGGTGATTTCAAACTCCTGACCTTTCAGGGAAATCCAATGCACAATCCACTACACTACTATTGTTCTCACGATTGGGAGATGTCACCAAATCAACTCCAGCTCCTTATGTCGAACAGAACAAAACTTTTCTTAGTCCTGTGCAAACGTCACAGAAGGAGCTGTTATCTTGAGTCCATGGCAGGAACCCTGGCATCAGTCCATCTCATTGGAGCTCATCCTCCTTTTATGCTGACTCTTTCCTAAGAATGATACCTTTCTCCAGTGATTGAGGTCTCCTAATGATTTGTCCAAAGTGCAAAAGACAGAGACTTATCATCCTGACATCCATGGAACTTCCTGATTGCACTACCACCAAGACAGATTTCTTAGTTCTTTTGGCAGTGTTTCATATATTCCACATTTCTTGCTAATACCATAGTTTAAGCACATATGATCTTTGGTCTTCCTTCTTCATTGGCAGTTTCCACATGCGTAACAGATTATTAAAATGTCACGACGTGTCAGACCCATCTTCATCCTCACAGTGTTATCTGTTTGACACTTCAGGGGTCTTTTATAGCCAACAGATCCCAGGTAATAAGCTGATTTCACGGCTGCTGCTTCTAGGAATGTTGATGTTGAATCCAAGTAAGATTAAATCCTTGGTCTCTTAATCCCTCCCTTCCCTCATAATATTTGCTATTGGTTCCGTTCCGAGACTTGTTTTATTGATGTTAAGGTGTAATTCACACTGACCGCTGCTGTCTTTGACCTTCATAAATCAGTGCTTCCTGCCCTCTTTTGCTTTTAGCAAGCTACTCTGCCATTGTATCACCAAAGAGACATACTTGTGATCACTGTGTCTTCTCCGAGCCAGAGAGACCCAATCGACTGTTTCTGACGTCGTTCATCTTTACAGAAACAAGCAGCCTCATCTTTCTTCCCAGAAACCTGATGAGTTTAAACTGCCCACCTTGCAGTTAGCAGTTCAAAGCTTATAAAATAGCCTGCTTGGAACAGAAGTAAATGATTGGATGTGACTGCATGCCAATAGGACAGACTTTCAGACCCTAATTGCTGCCTTTGCTTTAGAAAAATATTTATCAAAGACAAAAGGTTTCTAGTTTTCACTGGTTATCTTAGACCCAAACCAAAGTGTAGGGCTGTATTATTGGTTCATAATGGTCCAGATGAATTAGACAGAAAATAGCTGCCTGGCAGAATTTCCAATGCTGGAACTCTTTAGAGTAGCAGATGATTTCATCTCCCCACCCCCACCCCCTAGCCTCCCTGAGTAGCTGGTGAGTTTGAACTGCCGGCGGTTCAGTTAGTAGCTCCTCACTTAAAACACTGCGAGGCCAGGAATCCTTGAGCAACTCGGAGACTCTTCTCACTGTGGGTTCTTCTCATGGGCTCTCGTTTTAAGCTGTTTTAGTTTCAGCCTCAACCCTGCCATTTGCCAGTGATGTGGAGTTTGGCATATTAATCTCTCTGAAACATGTGGTTCAGAACAGTGCTGACCTTTTTGAGTTGCGCCAATTATGAGATTATGTCTGTAAAGCACTTAAAATGATGCCTGGGACATGGAAATGGCTATAATTCATTTTCCCTGTTTTGAAATTTTCAGGTTTTACTGCTTTCTTAGATATGTTACTTCAGTGGTATGGATTGCTTAGACCTAATTAGACATCGGACTGCTAATCCCTAGGTCCACATTCAAGCCTAACAGCTCTGCAGGAGGAAGATGAGTCTGTCTCCTTCTGTAAAGACCTTGGAAACCCTAAAACAGGCATTATGAGTTGGAATTTATTTGATGACAGTGGGTTTTGGGGATTTTAAATTGGTACATGAAATACATTCATCAAAAAGAAGGAAAGAAAGAAAAGAAAATGAAATAAATGAGACAATTCTTGACATTTATTCTAGAATCTGTTGCTCACACAAGGTTAACCAGGCTTTACTTTTTATTCTCAGTGCTATGAATAAATATGTGCAGCTAAATTAGGGATACCTAAACCCAGAACAGTGAAAAGTGAGATGTCTAAGATCTAAGGGCATAATCTAGAACCATATAATGCACTATTTGATAAAGGCCATCGAATTAGCACCTATATTAAGTATGGCAATTGCTCAGAAGAAATAATAAGGCCACTCAGGAATGATCAAGAATATACCGTATTAGCTGTGCTAATAAGTTAAACTGATTCTCCTCAGCAATCTCTGCATTGGTACTATGATAGGTTTATTGTGTCAAGCTGACTGATAAACACATGCGGGATTAATTGAAGGGCATGTGTTAGTCCGGGTAGACTAGAGATACAAATTCATACACATACATATGGATATAAGGGAAAGGTTTATATGCAAGAGGAACGGAACACTAAGAAAACATCCCAACTCAGTCCAGTCCAAGTTCTTAAGTCAGATATTAGCCCATATGTCTGATACCAATCTATAAAGTCTCCTTCTGACTTACGAAGCACATGCAGTGACACCAGGACAATCACAGGCCATCGGGTGCAGAATCTGGTGTATTCAGCTAGCATCCCAGTGCTGGCAGGGGTCTTTCCTATCTTCTCCAGTCCCAGACATCCCATCCCTGAGTTTCCATCAGGGAAAGCTCATGTAGCTTCTCCACTGACTGCTCCAGTCTCCAGGAATCAAAATCTATCAGCATGATGTCATCTCGTCTTGTCAGTAGTTTGTCATCTTGGAGACTGAGTCAAGCCTCTCTTCTCCAATTGGGAAATACCATGAGACTTTCCAAAATTCTCAGGAGAAAGCCAAACCCACCCAGAGGTCTCATTGGCTAGCTTCAGATTGATAGACTAGGCTCCACCCCTATATCCCCATCATGAAATTGACATCAAGTACATGAATTCCACAGGCAGTGTAATTGAAGGGCAGAGAGATAAATGGCTCAGGGAGATTCACATTTCCATCGCTTGCTCTCTGATGGTGTGGCCAGTTGTGGCTGCCTTAGGTAGCTCTCTGCCTCAACTGGCAAGCCTCACTTCCTATGAGACATCCCTGAGGAGAAGCCACATGGACCTACCCTGATGAAACCTTCAGTGCTGGAGAAGCCTCATGGAGACCCCTGCCAGCACTGAGCTGCTTATACTGCCACTGAATCCAAAGACTTTCTACCCACTGGCCTGTGATCATCCTGCATTCAGCATTATCACTTGTGTTCTGGGAGTCTGAGGAGTGGTTGTATATATATCACCATGACCTGTAACTTAGTGGGAATGAGTGTGAGTTTTGAGCTTGAGTTTTTTCAAGATTATTCATGTTCCAAAATAAAAGTTATACTTAACTTAAGCCAAGGATAATTAAATTGTATCACACCTCAAAGTTACTTGATAGATGCATATTTATAATGTATATTTATAAAATTAAACTGTGACAATCATGTTCTCTGGTTTCAATTTCATGAGTGGGAATGTAGCGGTGGAGTCTAGCCTGTCAATCTGGAGACAGTCAATGAGGCCTCTGTGTGGGCATGGATTTCTCCTGAGAATTCTTGGAGTCAAGATACTTATATTTCAGTCTCTTGGGAATACTCCACAGACAAGACACAAGGCTGATTCTCTGTGAACGATCCTGGAGGAGAAGCCACATGTGCTTACTCTGATGGAATCAGACCTCTGAAGCTGGAAAAGCCACATGGAGACTCCTGCCTGTGCTGAGATGCTTGAGAAGTCTCAGAGAGGACCCTGCCAACGCTGAGATGTTTCTACAGCCACTGGATAGACAAGATTCTGCACCCAATGGCCTGTGATTGTCCTGGTGTCATTGCATGCACTGTGTGAGTCTGAGCAAGATTTTATAAACTGCTATCAGACATATGGACTAATATTGGACTTATGACCTTGGACTGGACTGGGTTGAGATGCTTTGTCAATGTTCCATTTCTCTTGTATATAAATCTCTCCCTTATATTCATATGCATATCGATGCATTTTATTTTTCTAGTCTTCCCAGAATAAAATACAAATCCATGACCATTGAATCAATTCCAACCTCTGTTGGGGTTCCAAGACTGTCAATATCAATCAGAGAATTCAGCTGGTGAATTTCAATTACCAAATTTGGGTTTAACATCCCAATGTTTATACCATAGCACCACTGTAGCATAGAAGTACACACAGAGACACAAATGTACACAAAACACATTCTTAGTTATACTCAGTTAATGCTATAATTAAAACTACTTCTCTCTGTCTCTGTGGTTAAATAAATTCATTGTAGGGCAGAAAGATTTTTAAAATTTTTTAATTGGAAGGGAGGCTGTTTGAGTAAACTGAATTATACATTTTAGAGACAAGGCAAAATGATACGATGAGCACATTAGTGTTAAGTCAAAAAATAGAATTTATTGTTATTTATTTTGGCAATATATTTTAGATTGCCTGATCCTGGTGCCAAGAAAGAAGACATCAATTACCATCAAGATCATGGCTATTGCAAGGATTCATTGTGAAATGGGATCTTCACACCACACATAACTCAGACAAGATTTACAGGCAATGCTGTTAGTTTGCTACCTTTGACAAGTTAGCATTTTTTTAAAATTTTCTCATTTTATGACTGGTCATTTTACCTAGATGCTACAAATAAATGTATTGGAGTTAAAGGGCACTATAGTCCGTCATCATTATAAAAACAAATAGAACCAAATCAACATTAGAATTTGGAATCCATAAACTTCAGTTTGAGGGACATGGGTCATTGGGAGAACTCTAGATATCCCAGTGAGAGAACGGGGTGAAATCCTAGGTCAGCACACCTCATATGCATCCGTCGCCCATCACTATGTGAAATTTGCTATGATTCTATAAGCTTCCAGATGAGAATGGATTAGAACAAAGGGTTGACCGATGAAGAATCTGCAAGTCTGCGCACTGTGTATCCCAATTCAAATCAAACCTGAGGGTTTCTCATAGCTTGGATAGGTCTCAATCACTCTGATTTGCAAAGAGCCCAAATGAATTGGGACATAACTAGCAGAGAGTGAACAACAACAACAACAGTCCAGTTTAAAGATTTAATACTGTCTCTTGAAAAATCAAGAAGCCTTGGAAGTGCTGTGGGTTAGGTATTGGGCTGCCAATACTAACAGTCACAGTCAGCAGTTCAAAGACAATGGCCGCTCCGTGAGGGAAAAATGAGTCTCCTTCTGGAGAGAGTTACAGATTCATTCGGCAATCAACAACATTCCTATGAGGGGGAATAGACCCAGTGACAGTGTGTATTGGGATGATCTTGAAAAACTAATAATCTCAGAGAATTTATAACTGGGGGAACAGATCGAAATATTCAGTCTGTCACTCAGGTTGAGATTCATTTCACCCTAAAATATCTTACAACAAGGGTGACCACCGTCTGGTTTAAATTAAATTTCATTCCTCACACAAGGCAAGCCTCCATCCTTATGCCAAGCCTCTCTCCAGAGCTCACTCTGACTAGAAGCCATATTTCAACCCTTTAAATAAAGAATTGACTAATGCAAACTGTGCTACTATAATTCCCATTGAAACACTATTAAGCAAAGAAAAGCTGTCAAGTATAAAATCTGCTGATCCTTAGGGATGACTCGGAGGACATTTTTCTTGTAATGGCTTTATGCTCTGCCAAACTATAATTCACTTACATCTCTGTCAGCAGCTTCATCAGTGTGTGCATTTGACTTCCTGAAAATGACATTATGGCAACTTTCCTCATGATGCAAAGTTATTGCCTTGAAACCTCCATGTGGGAAAATGAAGCTTTTAGTCAACACTGCTGTGAAAGAAAATATTATAGAACTTGGCTCTTGTGTCATAATAAACATTTTAGCTTCTTAAGAAACCTCAGGGATGAAGTAAACAGCAAAAACAGAGTGACTTTAATCACTAGAAATTGTAGTAATTCCCCCAAAGTGCTTTGCTTGGATTGCTTTTGTAGCATTAAGGAATTGAACTTAGTAATAAAAGTCTAGTAGATATTCTGAATTAACAATTATTGACATAGAAAGAGAATAAGAGTCTGGGTTCATTCTTATCTACTTTTCACATTTGAATACAACTCTGAAGATATTAAAATTATGTGCTACATATTATCTGTCTATAAAAACAGAAATGATATAATGATATATCCTCCTACTTCATTGGAAAGTGAATTTAAGTAAAAGAACATTGAAATAGAACATGAATATCTATAATCATAAGGCATTACAGAGGATACACATACACATCAGGATACATAAACTGTTGCTATGGAAGCATGGAGAGATTTACTAAACAGAATTATTATATGTGCCTCTTCGTGCCTGCACTACACAAAGCCGGGACTGACTGCTCAGTCACCTGGACCTCTATGTGGCCTTCCTTGGCCAGGCCTGGGCACAGGGTCACTCAGTGCTGGTACACTGATATTCAGGAATTAGTTGGAATGTGGCTGTATTGACGCTTCTATGATGAAGACTGACCAACTTACCTTTGAAAAGGCCTATGAAGACCTTCAGACTATCAAACCAGAGGTGAAAATGAATGAGGGGTTTGAGTAGCAAATGAACTTATAGTAAGCGGCTGAACCCCGGTGGTGTAGTGGTTGTGTGCGGGACTGCAGCCCACTGGGTTAGCGGTTCAAATCCAGCATCAGCTCTCCAGGAGTAAGACTGAGCCGCCTACTCCCACCAGATGGCAGTGATGCCCACAGAAAAAGAAACTATAGCAAGCAATGGGCTATGAAGTGGATACTCTAGTGCCACATATAAGCAGTTTTCATTTACAGAAAGTTACAGAGAAGTAACCAGAATTGTAGATCTACCTCAAGAGCTCTTTGCTGTTGACCCAATCTCCATTTCACAGGGATTGAAAGATGAGGTTCTCTACAAATGCAGAAAGTGCAGGCGTTCCTTATTTAGAAGTTCAAATATTCTGGATCACAATGGAGGAATTGGTCCAGTAGCCTTTGCTCACAAGAGAACGACACCATCTTTCCTACTTAACCCAGGAAGTCAGGTTCAGTGTACATCTTACTTCATTGAACCTGTACGGTGGATGGTATCTACTTTATTGGGAGTGATGGATGGGCAGCGTTCATCTTGATAGATATCTTGAAGGACACAGATGATCATCACAGCTTCTTGGCCCAAAATGCACTGCCAAGTTGAGCTCTTTCAACTGGTATGGTGTATAGTGCTCTGGTGGTCAATGGACAACACCTGCTTTTCATAGGCATAAGAAGAGAGTGGTTGACATGAAAGTGCTGCCAGTTTTGGGATCACAAATCAGAAAAATATAAACCAACATTTAATATCTTCAAAAGCAACGTGTTAAGGCTATGTGCTATCCTTGTATATGATCATTCATGACAATATACATTGCCATGCATATTGTTTTGGTTATTGACATTTCATTTAAAAATGTGAAAAGATAAAATCACTTGAAAACTATACTTTTATTCATTTGTGATACAGATAGAATACTTGACATAGAAGGAGAAAGGAGAGCTTTTTAATCATGTACATTTTATTTCATTTGATATCAGAATCTTCCTTGCCCCTGTATATACTATTTTCTCCTATATTATAAAACATTCAGATTTTTAGAATGCTAGCTATGTGACCTTGTGATCAATATAGACAAAACTATGTATAAAAATTAGAAATGCTGCTGAGCCCCAGTGGCATAGTGGTTGTGCGCGGGACTGCGGCCCACTGGGATGGAGGTTCAATTCCTCCATTGAATGGATGGAGGAGCAAAGGCTGGGCCTCCTACTCCCACCACCAGGGCAGTGATGCCCTAAAAAAACAAAAAATACCCCAGAAATGCTCATGTGTAAGTAGAGATTCTTTTACCTCTAGAAACGTAAAGTGGATTCACGATGTTTGTGAAATTTATTTTTCTCTTACTCTCCTTTTTTCTTCTCTTGCTCTCGTTTTAAATGGACATTAGAAAAATCTTAGAGTTTTCTCAAGTTTTCTTGAAAACATTTAGAGGCACCAATACCAATGTGTTTTCTTGGTACTGTTTAGAATTTGAATCATCTAAATTGTTTAGAAAAGCATGTTTGTGATATCTCTGGAAGTAATCTACATAAAGAAATCATTCATGTGAGGTATGTTTTTACCTATGATACAGAATGATTTTAAAACAAATATGGGAGTGATTCTAAATGTAAGGAAAGATACTTTATTATTACTTTTTAAAAATAATTTTTGAATTGCATGTGAGTTTTGTGGATGATTCTTGAGAAACTCTTGACTAGGATCCAAAGCCTTTGACAACTTCCAAAAAAAACAATCTTTTCTTTTGGGAATGCAAAGTATTACTGTTAAAGTCTGACAGTTATTCTTGAGTTAGCTTTGTCAGCTCCTCCCATATAAATGGCACATATAAAAAAAGAAAGTAAAAAACAAAATAGCTCACTGGTTGTATTAGATGAATATAAGCATTTTTGGAAGAGTAATTAGATTTTAAAAGTACAGGGGGAAAATGGAGGAGCAGATGTTGAGGGAAGAGAATGTCTGTTTGCCAAAAATATAAGGGAATATCAATTGACTCTAGGTAATCTAAGAGGGAATTAACAGAGCATGCACACTGGATATTAACATTGTCAAATTGTATGGCAATGATGAAGTTATGAGGCAAATATGCAGGAATCTGTGTTCTTTCCTGTATTTCCAAGAGCATGTTCTTAGAAGAAAAGACATGTCTCTCTTTTATCTTATGTGAGGGTCAAAAACTCAAGTTTATGTTAAGGATTAAAATGCATGTGTTTTATTGAAGAAGGACTAGAAATTTAGGATCAGGCAGAGAAGAAGCCTTAAGAAGACAATTAGAAAATTAAGCACATCGGGTGCTCTGTCATATGAATTACAGAGATAGTTCAGTTTTGAAGAAATAGCAGTGTACTCTTGTATCTCCTAGTTATTTGATCACTGGCTGCAGGGAGGGGAGGAGGAGCAGGGAAGGGGGTATTGTTTCTCGCTGGCAGGGTGGCTCCTACTAGCTGAGCAAAATGTGCTAGAAAAGGTTGCAGGTATGAAATTGTTAGCCAACACTCATAAAGTGATTTGAGCCAATTATTGACAACACATAGGACCAAAACCTGCTGAGTCAACTCTGATGTTCGGTAAGCCTCGTGTGTCAATGCAGAACGGCACTCCAAAACAGTTTCCAGGGGCTTCCTACAGAAGTTGTTCAGGGCATAACTTAATGGCTTCATGTTGATGGACACCTTCCCCTAAATGATTTAGCTTTGTCTTTCTTTGGTCTTGTTTAAGGATTTATATCAGGATCTCCATAAAATATATTTTATAATGTTTGCCTTGGTGTTCTCCTTGGACCACCAGTTCTCAACTTACGGGTTGTGACCCCTTAGAACAACCCTTTCTCAAGGGTCATCTGATTCATAACAATAGTAAAATTATAGTTATAGGGTATAACAAAAATATTTTAATGGTCGGGGGGGTGTCACCACAACATTAACTATCTGAAAGGGTCATGACATTAGGAAGATTGGGAACCATTGCCTTAGAACAATTTATTAATCCCAATATATGATCTGCAGAATGGAGTTAATACTTTACAAAGGCCTGAGATGGAGCCTTGCTTGGAGTTAATGCTCACTAAAGGAAAAGATACCCGCCTGGTGACTTCTCATAATACAATAGTTTTAATAGAAATAATGGTCAAAAGCAACAATAATAAATAAGAAGGGATCTTGAGTCGCCGACTGCTCAACAGTTCAAACTCTCTTTAAAACCCATTGGAGACAATTCCATGAGAAATGAGTTCCTTCTTTTGGAGGAATCAATAAAAGGAGTGTACCGTGGAGCAAGCATCCGTTGGTCACCAGGTATTGTTTTCAAGCGTCACTGCACTGAATGAAACCGCAAACCTTCCCGTTCATCGCCGAGCACATTATTGATTTGCACCAGTCAGGTACAAACACATGCAGTCCTTCACTGGTACTTTCTGATGCTTCTGATGTCCTCCAGACCCTTGTAAATTCCATGGGATTTTTAACTCCTACTGCAAAACAGATCTTTGTGCCTTATGCTTCAGAAACCATATCAAAAACTCTATACACTTTCAAAAGGCCGTGGTATAGGCTGATGTTTTCACCAAAAATTAAGCAGATTCTCTCTCGAGTTTTCTTTCCATTTCATTCTAAATTCATTCTGTGTTTCCATAGTGAAACGATCCTGCGGCTTATGAAGA
>PVJH01021503.1:0-38493 GCA_004026705.1 Nesogale talazaci | reverse complement strand
TGGTGTGAGGGAGAAGACATGATGAAGGGGGTAAAGGGGAACCTGGCCAGTATCTTCAGAGGGCCCAGCCCTCCCTCCCAGGCAGCTCCTCTGGCTGCCCCTGCTCCCAGGGCTCCTGGAGGTGGTGGTCTCCTCACTCCTGCCTCTCTGTCCACACTGGGCTGCTCTGAGCCTGCTCTCCCTGTGGACCCCAGAGGTGTGAGGGCCACAGTCTTCAATGGCACTGCCCTCTGGGCTAAGGCCAGAGCCTTAGCACAGGCTGCAGGTGCATGGCTTCGAGTTGCGGCTCTGGGCCTGCTGCTGCTGGTATTCTGCCTCACTGGCTGGGAGGGCCTGGCCTAACGCCAAGTCTTCTTCCTCCTGAGAACTAGGAACCGGGGGCTTGCTCTCTGCCAGTGACCATTCCAGGGCGCACTGCAGAGCCTCATCCTCACTCAAGCCATTCTGCAAAGCAATCGCTGGTGGGGCTGTCCCGGATGGGGATGGAGATGGGGCCAGGGCCCTGCTGGGAGAGGTAGTTGAAGCCACAGTCTGAATGGGGGTAGGGACGGTACTGGATGAGGAAGCCAGGCCCCGTGCCCTGGAGATGGCAGCGAGTCCTGCCTGGCTGGTAGGCTGCCTCTCCCCAGAGCAATCATGGTCCAGTGGGTGACGGTGCTTGATGCAGAAGTTCTGCCCACAGCGATCACAGGTCCATTTCATCATCTCCCGTTGCCGGCAGCCAGAGCGTTCGCACTTAATGGGGAAGATTTTCTGTTTCTGCTGCGCAGGGTCGGAGCGACAGTCTCTGTCAATGTGCTCCCCGTCAGCGCGGTCCGGGGGCTCCCCTCTGGCCGGTCAGGCACCGTTACACAGTGGACAAGCTGGCACCTGGATATCCTTTTGGTAAGCCGATCCCCAGGGATGCCAGCTGGGCGTAGGTCACATGGTCTGCGCAGAAGATGCCAGAGCAGGCGTGGCACTCGAGTGGCAGGAAATCCAAGCGCTGACAGCTCGGCTCAGCTCGGAACAGTGCGCCCCGAGGTCCGGAAACTCCACCGAGGTCCGGAAACTCCATCGCCACGCCCAGCAGGGGCTGCTCGGCGGAGGGAAGCGACAACTGAGTGCCTCTACACCTCCCGCTCTGGCTCTTGTCCTGGAGCCCTGCACTCGGGGAGGCTCCCTGCCCCGCCTCCGCCCAGCCCGTTACAGGAGACCTCAGCGCCCGCCCGCCGGCCCTGCGGTTCCCATTCCTCCCCCAGCGTTCCAGCAGCTCTTAACCAGAGGAATGGTTGCTTCTAGCTGCCAAACCACCGAGAGTCGTGGGCCAATCAAATTATCACACAGCCTTTAAGATAGCTCGGATCCTGTGGCGTGGCCCCAGAGCGCTCCGTCTTTATACCTGAAATACTGGTGACATAGCGTCCAGCGCCATGTGCTTGACACGATGGATGGATGGGTTGTGATAAGAAGCAAGAAAGTCCAGCCATTGAAAACTGCATGCAGTGAGCAACTTAAAAGGTGAGATAGCAACCTGGAGATGAGGAGAAAGGGGCCAGTTTTCCGTTCACAGGTGAGGTCCAACTGGAATAAGGAGGGCTAGGATACATGCACAAGTCCATGTGTCATCACTGAACTGCATATGCAGAAACCGTGGAATAAATAGGTGTCTATGTTCTGTCGTGTACATTTCTAACAGCACCATATGTACAAATCAAAAACAGTCCTATGGGCCACAGTCTCTCTCTGACATGCACGGACGGAGTCCTCAGGAGTCAGGATTGACTCTCTAGCCACTGCGAGTGGTTCTACATTTGGAGGGGAGGAGAAAACACCTCTGGCTTCCATTAGCCTCCATGTGTAATCACCAAGGCCATGAGACCCGCTGGTATTAGCAGCACCTGAAACTGTGTCCCCAGCATTCTCCTATCAGCTTCTAGTTGTCACCAAGCTTTCAAAACATTGTTTACAGGAATGCGGCTACAGGCCTCCAGCAGGATGACAGCCATTACACCCACCGCTTGGTTCTGATTACTTAATGCGTCAACCAAGAAACACATACATCATGGTATCGCAGCTCTGTTGTGTTTAATAGCCCGGTGCTGTCATTAAAGAGAACTGACTGCCTCTGTTGGCACCTCCAGTGTCCTATTTCACGCATTTAAAACCAGGCTTCACGGGCTGCAGCCAGCTGCCAAAGGGACCCAGGCATCAAAAGTCTCCTTAAAAACATTTTTATTTGTTGTGACTCTCAGAAGGTTTCTCCCTACGTTATCATGCTTACTGCATGGGAAGCTCCTGCATAGTCGCAAGCCTGTGGTCCAACCTGCCATGTGCATGTGTCTGGCACGTGCTAGAGGATTTTGTGGGGACTTGCAAGAGGGTATCGGCCAGTGTGGAAAACCAGTAGGGACCTGTGTGTAAACCCCAACTTTAGGAGACTTCCAACTTCCAGGGATTGATGGGTAAAATGAGAGGACCAGGTGAAACCATGGAAAGAGACCCCCTCCCCATCAGACTCTTGTCATCCTTGGGTTCTGTGCTGGCTGCTTCTCAGGAGTCTGTGTCCATCCAACTTTTTCTTCCTGAATTCGTGTCAGTCTGAAGCTCTGCTGACACACGTTCAGCCTCCCAGCAACCCTTCCAATGGCAGGACATCTATAGATGGGACTGGTGATCAAGAATCAGTACCTGGGGAGATGGAGGCCGAGGCAGACCAGAGACGCACTTGCTGTCCCCAGAGATGAGACGGCCCCTGAAAGGGGATGAAGCAAAGCTCCACTAACAGCTACAGGTGAGGCCAACCAACAGCCCACTGCCGGGGAATCCATTCCCACACCTCAAAGCCCTACATGCCAGACAGCACAGACCAGCCCTGGGACATCTCCAGCCTTTACAGAAGCAGGCTGCCTCGTCTATGTCCCGCACACAGCAGCTGATGGGTCCAAAAGGGAGAAACCAGGAACCACTGCTTCTTCCAGAGAAAAGCCCAGATCAAACCAGCTGGTCGTCAGACTCTTTCTGAGCCCAGCAGCCCTGCACGATTCGGGGTAGAACTGGAGTTTCCCACAGCTGAATTCTTCAAGAGGCAATCACCAGACCTTTCTCCCACGGTGGGAACACTGGGTGGACTCCC
This sequence comes from Nesogale talazaci, assembly GCA_004026705.1. NCBI lineage: Eukaryota > Metazoa > Chordata > Mammalia > Afrosoricida > Tenrecidae > Nesogale > Nesogale talazaci. The sequence goes on along the minus strand of PVJH01021503.1, from coordinate 35,378 downwards.
TGCCCCCTTTGGAGGCGCTGAGCTCCTGAGCTGTGTGCCCCAGGCGGAGATGACCTGCCCTAAGTCAAAATATCTGTGAAAAAACACCTCCAAACCCACTGCCCCGGGGGTGACGCTGACCCCCTGGAGTCCTGGTAGTATCCATTGGGTTACTAACCACAAGATCAGCCATTCGAAGCCACCGGCTGCTCCTTGGCAGAGAGACCAGGCCTTCTACTCCCACAGAGTCACACCGTTTTAGAAACCCCCAGGGGCAGTTCTACTGTGTCTGAGAGAGTGGCTCTGAGCCCCTAAATAAGAAGCTCCCACAGAATGTCCCTGTGACTTTAGCCAGATAATTATGCTCTTGCGTGATTGCTGATTTCGGTATCTAACCACACTGAGATTCTGTTCAGTTTCCAGAAACTAAAACTCAGATGCAGACAGCTGTGGCTCTTCCGCTGCTGTTGGGTCAGTCAGCTCTCAGTTATGACAATCCCACTAACACGTTTTTCGGGGGAGGAAAGGGGTTGAATTTCCATGATCAGAGAGCCCATTTTCCCAGGGCTTTTTCAAGGTCTCTTGGTAGAGCAGAAGCAGACCCTGTCTCAGCCTGCACCAGCTTCATGGTGGTTGGTTTGCCCCAAGTCCCTTCGGGGGGAGGCTTTTGGGCCAACCCCTCTCCTTGTGGGTGCCCTTTCTTTGCACCCATGCTCTTTCAGAGCAAGTGACGGGCCTTTCCTGATGCCACGTCCAAGGAAGGAGGCCCCTCCCTGTTCCATGTCCTCCTCCTCACTTTCTCTCGTGAACCAGGTGAAGGTTTACAGAGCAGCTCCTCGGCGATTCACACATTTTGTTTCAACCAATTGCAGCCCCTTAACATCCCCTCACTGATCCCATTTCCTTCCGGTTGTTCCTGTTTCCATGCCTCCCCCACTGCCAAGCCATGGAACTTTGTCCTTGGGGAAATGCTGCCATTTGGAGTTGAAATGATGGGTAACTGTCAGGTGGCACACCACGCTCTCATGGGCGCTCCTCTTATAGGTGTGTCTATTGTTTGGCAGCTAACTCAGCCACGGGGGTGAATTCCGTTTCAGCCCTAAAGATTGGTGACAGGCTGTGGTCTTGAGTATCCCTCCCCACCGCCCACCCCCCGCCATCTCTCTTCAATCAGAAAGTCTGGCATCTTTTATCATTCTGAGTTCTGTTCCGCCTTTCTCTCCCACTCTAGATAGGACTTTCTGCTGTGGTTCATGTTAGAGCGGCTGGTCGGGGTAGCTGGGCACCATCTAGTTCATCTGATCTCAGGGTTGCAGAGGCTAATGTTTGCATGGTCCGTTAGTTTGTTGGCCTAAATGTTTCCATACGTCTCTTGGTTTTCATCATTCCTCTTTCCTCTGGATGGAGACACCAATACCTTAGATGACCACCCATGAGCTTTTAGGTTCCCAGGTGCTACTTCACCGAAGTAGGATGCAGACCTTGTGGACTGGACTGCCAGTGGGGCTTAGTGCCCCCAGGCCCAGTAGCTCAGTCCTCCAAGGTGCCTGATAATGTCCACGAAGTTTTCGTAACTTTGCCTCCTGCGTGCGCTACCACAGGAGCCCAGTGGGTAGACTAGCGGGTTACATGCGGGGCTACTGACAGCAAGGTCAGTGGTTCGAGACCACCGGCCACTCTACAGGAGGAAGATGGGACTTTCAACTCCACAAAGAGTGACAGTCTCAGAAACCCACAGGAGCAGTTCTTCCCTGTCCTATAGGATCGCCAGGAGTCACAACCGGACTCTGCGGCCGCGAGATGCCTGACCACATTCGTGGATATATTTGTGGCAAAGGCAAGTGTGCATAAATATGCTTCTGTCAAATCTACGTCTATTTGGTGAGTCGACTCCCCTCTCCCTCTCATGCCTGTGTAGCCTAAAAGTCTATCCAAGCATCTACTCAGGGATCACAGGACCACATGATTCTCAGAAGCAGGCTGGTGCCCCTTCTTCAACAACAGATGTGTCAGATGTCTTCTGACAGGACTCAGTGCGTTCATGATTCTTCACCGGCACCCATTTGAATGTATCCGTTCTTCTGTCTTCCCCCTCCCCTTTTTTTTGTGGCGCTCTCTTAAATTTTTGCTGTTTTCCCCCTCTTTTGCTCTCACATGCAATCATACTCTCAAGAAAAGTTAAAACCCCTGCCATCCAGGTGACGCCAACTCACGGTGAACTTATATAAGACAGAGAAGCACCGCCCCTTGGGGTTTCCAAGACTGCACATCTGTAATGGGAGCGGACAGCCTCCTCTTTCTCTGAACGACCAACGTGTGGGCAGCAGGCCAGTATCTCTGCACTCACTGCCATCGCGTCCCTCCTGTCTCAGAGCAGCAGGCAAGGACGGAGTAGACGTGCCTCTGTAGGCTTCAGAGACAGAGACATTATGTCGTCATGAAAGGAGGCAACCTCATCTCTCTCCCGAGAAGTGCCCGGCAGGCTCCAACAGCCACCGTGTGCTAGCAGCTCCACACCTGAGCTCCTTATAGAAAAGACTCTCCAGGTGCCCTGGCATCATTTGCATGATAACATTCCATGGTTCTAACCACCTTACTCTAAAACGCTTGGTGTCATATGATCCTCCTGTTTCCGCACATCTAGCTAATATCCCTAGATGCACCAAGGTGATTTTTCCTCCTTACCTGGAGTCTGGAAGAAACCAGGGCAGGTCAACCAAAGTCGACACTCTTCTGACACACGGCTATTCACAGGTATCCGTGACATGCTCAGATCCCAGGGAAGGCCTCTTATCTTGAGCACCAACAAGGCACCTCCTTTTCAGGGTCCTTTAGCAAGATGCCCCGGGGATGCTGAGAGAGCTGCAAGGCCAGGAACGAGCAGCGCAAGGACCCATCAGCAGAAAGACGGTCATTCCAAATTTGATCTCAGGATCTAAAAATTATTTGAAGGACTTTTTGTCAGGAACTATAGGAACCCAGAAGACAGACAATGGAGTAGTGTATCTTTAAAGTGCTCAACCAGAGAGTGGGGTGGGAAGGGGGGGCAGGGGCAGCACTTGTCAATCTGGAATTCTACATTTGAGAAAAAAGACCGTTCCCGAATGAGAATGATAGACATTTTCAGGTCAAGACGAACGAAAAGAATTTGTCTCACCAGAATCATAGCATTAAATATATATAGTATATTTATATATAGTATATATATACATATATATATTTGAAGTGTTTCAAACTGAAGGAAATCGTTACCTAAGAGAACGTGAATCTTTAGAAATGAATGAAGAACACCAGTCACAGAAAATATATGGGTACATATGAAAGACTTCTGGTAATTTTTTTTTTGGTGGCATCGCTGCCCTGGTGGGAGTAGGAAGCCCAGCCTTGCTCCTGGAGAACTGTTGCTGGATTCAAACCGTCAACTCTGTGGGGTGCAGTCCCACATACAACCACTACACCACCAGGGCTCAGCCCTGGTAATTTCTTTGACATACATCTGATGGTTTAAGAAGGAGAGAGAGAGAGAGAGAGAAGAAAAGAAAAATGGTCACTAAATTCATTGACACTCTTGCCTCTGAATGCGGGGTCTCTGTCTGGCCCATGGTGTCTAGACCACAAGAGTGTAGCAGACATGATGCTTATGAGACCGGGTCATAAAAGGCCATGGAAGCACCCCTTGGTTTCCTTGGAAGGCTTCCTCTCTCTAGATGCTCCCTCTCTCAGGATGCTCCTTCTTGGCACCCTGATGCCATCTTGAGAGCAGCCCCAGCCACATGGCACCATGGTACACAGATACTCCAAGCTGAACAGATCATTCCAGCACAGGCACCAGACATACAAGTGGTCCCTCCCAGCCACTGGCCCCAGCCCTGTCGTCATGGCCCACTGTGTTCTGTCTGACTTGCGGCCCCACAGACACCCTGAGCAGAGGATGGTGGTGGCTGCTTGAGGCCTCTGTGTTTACGCAGTTCCTTACAAAGCAGCAGTGAGTGGAATCCAAAGAGACCAGCGGTCCTGGAGGAAGAGGTTCTTACAGTGGCCACGTGGATGGCAGGTGGAGAATGGGGCATGGGTCCAGTGTCAGTCGAAGGCTGTGAGGCGGGAGGAGACACAGTAGAATAGGACTAAGTGACCACGCCTGTCCCTCCAGTTCTCGGTCAGCTGTGGGATGGGACTGGGTGACTTGAACCAGAGATCAGAGTTATTTGAGATCATCTTCTCGTGGCGTCCGGCCGTCAGTGGTCGCACTGTGCTGCCTTGCGTACGGAGACCCCCTTCGGAGTCTTGGCCAACGCACCTCATTGGAGACTCGCGATTCTCTATGACGTTGAATGGGTTTCAACAGCTTTCGGACGAAGATGGACTGGGGAGACAGGCCCGGTAAACTCCTGCCCGAAGTCAGCCAGGGGAAACCCCGTGACTCAGCAGTCCGGGGCCTAAGCAAGCGGAAGGAAGGCACGGGCCAGCAGCACCTCGTCCCATTGTGCGTGGGGTCCCCGGAGTCGGGGGCGTGTCTGAAGGCAGCCGGTCACACCAACCAACAGTGAGATGACTGAGTGGGCGGCCATTCGTCTCCCCCCTTCTGCCACTGCTCCACGCCTTCCACAGGAGGAAAAGGCTCTGATGAATGTCTGATCCAAACACCAGCAACGAGCTCCACGGATGGATCTGGTCCGTCCCAAGGAGTCGAAGTTCTCCCACAAAAGGGGCTCCTGAGGGGGGCAGATTAGGAGGGTGAAGCCCCGGGCCACCTTCTGAAGACAGGCTCCCGCCTTCAAGAGCCAAAGTCTTTTGTCTTAAAAACCAGCATCCAGGGCTGAGCCCCGGTGGCACAGTGGTTGAGTGCCAGACTGCAGTCCACTGGCGTGGCAGTTCAAATCCAGCAGCAGCTCTCCAGGAGCAAGGCTGAGGCCTCCCACTCCCACCAGAGGACAGTGATGCCAAAAAAAAAAAAAACAGTATCCTGCACCAGAACATATCACGTCATGTTTTCATATGAACTGACCTGCCGAGAGGTGTCAGGGGCACGTAATAAGGCATGTAAAAAAAAAAAAAAGCCAAACCAATTGTTAACACCATTGTCGCCCTGCTTGAGAGAGTAAATCCATGACCAAGGTAAGCAGCCATCCTTGGGTCAGGCTCAATCAATCCTGTTCCAATGGAAAAGGGTGTCGGTGCTGAAGCAGAGTCCGGGGTTTGGGGAGGGATGGAGCCGTGGGATCCCATGAGCAACAAGACAGGTACACTGATACGTGGACGAGCTCATTCCTATTTTGGAGATTGTGTGATTTCAGGGAGTACCACTCATGTCATATTCCTGTTTCATGTATGAATGGTGGGGGGGCTAGAGTTGCACAGCACCCTTTTGCAGTTTTGTGTGTGTGTGCATGCGTGCATGTGTGGTGCACACACACACATGCACACACTCAGGTAGGGATTGCAGAAGAGGAAGAAGGAAGGAGGGAGAGTTGAAAAGAAAAAAAGAATAGGTATGAAGGAGAGAAGATGGAAAAAAAGCATTATGCTTTGGGGGTGCACACACAGACCCCGTGCCTCATGATCAACTTATGTTTGGAAAAGCTGAGTTAAACACGGCTAAACCACTCTCTTGGGCCATAGGGCATCTCTTAGAGTTCAGTCTGCCTTGATGTTTTCCAAGAGGCAGCCAGCACAAAGCACCCTCTGAACTTGACAGACCACGAGGCACTTTGAGAGGGAATGCTTACTGGCAGTAGAAGAACCACTCAGGACGATACCGGGAGGGTGGAGGGAAGCTGGGGTCAAAAGGGGGAACCAATTACAAGGATCTACATAAAACCCTCTCTCTGGGGGACGGACAACAAAAAAGTGGGTGAAGAGAGCCGTTGGACAGTGTAAGACATGACAAAATAATAATGATTTATATATTATCAAGAAGGGGCAGGGAGGGAGGGGGGAAATGAGGAGCCGATACCAAAGGCTCCAGTAGAAAGAAAATGTTTTGAGAATGATGATGGCAACAAATGTGCAAATGTGCTTGACACGACGGACGGATGGTGGATTGTGAGGAGAGTTGTATAAGCCCCCAATGATTGAAGGGTGAGATCACAGGAGTGAAAGTCAAGAAGAAAGGAAGTTATTAGAGTTTCAACTGAGGCAACCTAAGGTGATCACAGGGCTTGGTCATGCCCATGGTCACTGGTGTCCCAAATGAGACCAAAGCTCAGAGCAGAAAGCTGACTGAACTAGCTAGTGACGAATTCAAGGGTGGGGGAGGGGTTTGGTTCAGCGGAAAGGCCATGAGGGCAGTGAGGTCAATGAGGAGCGGTAGGAGGTGATTCTGTGGGTGGCGAGGATTTTGTTAAGGAAGTGTGATATGAAGATCTACCCTTGAAACATCTCATTATCCTTCTGGACATTCCAAAAGCCCGCCTCTTCCTCCTCCCAAACATATGCACCTATCCTGTGCGTCACCAGGGAGGAGCAGATCCTCTTCCCTGTTTTGAGGAGTGAGACTTAGGGTAGATAGCTTGCTGTGAGCCCAACAGCTAATTACCACAGATCAGTTGCTAGGAGCCCAAGATCACACGGTGAATAAATAGCAGCCCCCTGACCAAGTCCTACGCCAGTGCTCAAGGTGTAGACTCTTCATTGGACATGGATCCTTAAGTTCGTGCTCATGGATGAAGCACACGTGTTTGGGCTGACAAGTTAAGGCACTGCGGGCAGGGGGACCTTGCCCACCACGGTAAAGGCATGGGAGACCTTGGACGCGTGTTAGAGACTAAAGAGAGAAGCATGAGAAAGACCCGGGAGGATGGAAGGGCAACGGGAGCTACTGATGGGAGACCGACGTCTAGCTAGAGAGGATGGTATGGCACGGAAGGTTGAGGTTCCTCTGCCTTTCCCTAGCCAGGCTCTTAAATCAGGGGAGAGTTTATGGGTCTTGATTTAAGGAGAAGAGACTCTTCTTATAAGCTATTCAAAGCAGGGGTGGGAGGGAGAAAGAAGGAGAGGGGGAGAGAGAGAGGGAAAAAAACCTTTGAATTTCCACGGCTTTCAGAGTCAGCAATTTAATGAGTCATACATTCTAAATCCTTGCTTTGTCTTCACGTTTTCATTTCCAAATACTAAAAAACACTTTGTTTGGAACATGGGCTATTTTTATCCCGTATATCAATAGTGCACATCCATCTCTCTCTGTATCAGCACCGCTTCCTTCAGATTGGGATGGAACGGCCCAAGAGTGGTGGGGTGGCTTGCTTAGACAAAGGGTGTGTTACAGTGGCCTGAGCTTCCCTCTAGCTAACGGGAGCTCTCTTCAAGCTGGTTTCCTGGCCCTGCTGACCAGCACGAGTCAGCTCCAGACATGGCCCAGAGACTCCCAGAACCCTCACCCTCCACAACAGGAGACGCGCGCTCTTTGGGGTCTTCGATCTAAGGAGTCCATCGTGTGGCAGGTTAGCGATGAGTCTTTTCCACCGTTTCACTCCCCTGTGAGACTTGTGAAGGGAAGACGTGGAAAGGAAAAGCGTGGAGCTATCCCAAGTCATCTGCTCCAGATACAGAGTGAGAAATCCTTAACCAGTGGGCCGTCGGGGAATTCTTCACTGGGCCTGTAGGTGGACCCGTGGGAAGAGAATGGGCCGGGCAGGAGGCTGGAGGGGCCATGGGCATGTCCTGCTGCTTTCAGTCCCTACCCTCTGGATCAGGGTCTCTCTCCACAAGGCACTGCCACACCCCTAACCAGCTCTTTCCACCCTGTGACTTTTGTTCCTCCGTGACATTTCACAACTTTGGGTCTTTAAGGGCCCCCATGGTCAAGCCTTCATAAGAAAGCCCTTACTGGCATCTGGCGGATAGCCATCTCACTTCAAGAGCGCCATGTAAGCCCCACATCTCAAGGAGTTTGAGCTAAGGAGATACTCTGCTTCTCTCATCACTGCCCCGTCCCTATACCATGCCCACATTGATATGGGAAGTGGTCGTGTTCATACAATGTTCATACAGGCTCAACAAGACCCTCCTCTCCCGGACACAGGTGATTTGATCAGGGGGAGCAGCAGGGAGCCTGTCCTGTCAGGGGATTTCAGGCAGCCTGCCACCATGAAAGTTATGGGAAAACTGTCATGTGGACAGAGACAACAGAGGGACACAGACAGGGAGAGGGATGCCAGCTTTGTGCATGTCCGAGCTCTGGACCTTGTGTCCAGTCATCATGGGCCTTGGACTCCAAGGCAGTCCCCAGAAGTCCACCTAACGTGTTGCTCTTTTTGTTTGTTTTAGGAGAATTCCAACGAGTTTCTGTTACTTGTCCCCCCAATGGTCCCAGGAGGTGTGAGCAAGACTTGGGGGAGGAAGACAGAACACATCAAGACACCTGTCCTACAACTTTGGCCAACTCCACCATTACCACCCATAACCACCTGGGCCACCAACCACCGCCAAGAGTAGTAGCTCTTTGAGAACTCTCTGAAGTCTGAGGAGTCTGCCCAGTGCTTTGTAAGCTAGGTCTAATACCCAGACTATGTTTTACCTGGAAGACATCCCCAACACGGAACTGAAGGACGAGGCAACAAACACCCGGAAACACCTGCACTGGAAGTGATAAGAGACTGTGTTCCAGATGAGTCTGTCCCTCTCCATCCTAGTCCAAGCTCAGGTGCCGAGACTTGGAGCTGCACCTTCTCATGCCCCCACCTCATGCTTCTTCCTTTTAGATGTCTCCCTCTGCCCACTGCACAGAGAAATCCTCAAAGGAAGTGTGTGTGTCCCAAGGAAGGAGTGAGCAAACCTGTGTGCATATATGACTGTGTGTGAGGGTGGTTGTGGTGGTCATGGTGGTGGTGGTAGAGGTGGAGGTGGAGGTGGTGGAGGTGGTGGTGGTGGTGGTGGTGGAGGTGGAGGTGATGGAGGTGGTGATGGTATTGGAATAATTCAGGGAAAGGTATCTACAGTGGTCACACAACACAGAGTATCATCAACAGCACTGAATTCTATACATGTAGAAGTTGTTGAACTCAAGAATCTTTTCCTGTGTATCATTTTACCACACCTAAAAAGTAGTAATAAAATAAAAGCGGGGTGGCCCCAGAATTGAACTCATTTACCTGAGATGTGTAGAGGAAGCAAAGTCTTGAGGTCAGAGTTGAAGCGTGGTTGCTGCAGACCTCTGGTGGGAAGGAGGGGAAACGGGAGTCCCCGTTGGGGAAGCGGAGGGAGTTTCTGTTCGGGATGACGGGACCCTGGGAATGGCTGTCAGTGACGTTTGTCCGACATGACAGATACCGTGGGCGTGACTGAACGGTACACGGGCAAAACAATCACATGCCAAATGGTAGATTCCATATATGTTCCCAGTGGATCCCCCAAGGGGGTCAGGAGCACCCTCTGGGGAGATGGAAGGGTTCATGGACACCTGCTGCTACCTGGCTGTCAACCACCACGGCCCCCCTGCCCCCTGCCCCCCACCACAATCCCCTGCCAGTTCCTGATCGTCCGTTTCCCAGCACCGCACCTCCTCCTCCCCTTCCTTGGCCCATCCACCCATCTCAACGATAATCCTCGTCAGGCTCGAGAAATAGGAGTCATGGGATATGGGGATCCAGCAGGGCCAGCTCATCCTGTCTGCATCTCCCGCCACGTGCATCCTGCCCCCCCCCCCACACACACACACGCACAAAAACACCCAGGGACACTCCGTGGCCAAGGCTCCCAGGCCCCTCCCACCCCCTACCTGACGGCTGCCAAGCACTCAAGATCCGGAGCAAACACCCAAGAAAGCTTGTTTCTCCAAGGGGGTTGGGGGAGAGGACTTGCCAAGTGGGGAAGTGGGGCGCCTGGCTTGGCGGCGGCTCCTCGCCCCCTCTGGGGGCTCCGAGGTCCCCCTCTCCCTCATTCTCCGGCGTCCCCTCTCCAGGTTGCTCGGGCAGCCGCATCGGCGATCCAGGGCGATGTTCTCCGAGGGACTGGCCAGCACATCAAGGGAGCATCAGCGGAGACGCTGGGAGCCTGCAAGGGGGTAAGAGAAAGCCGCTTACAGGCTGCGCGCTGGACGGGGGGCCGTGCGTGGACGCCGTCTGAATAATTCACAGCCTCCCTTCCGGGAGTAAGCAGTGCGGTGGCACCCGCACACACCATCCAGGCCCCAGAAATATAATTACCGTCGTGACAGATGTTTAGTTATTAATAAGGCCTCGCTGTCAGCAGAGGGTATTATACAGCCCGCCAATCCTGGGCCGTTGGACGCCAGCTTTGTATTTACAGGTACTTTTCCAGACACGCTCCCCCGGGGGCTGGGCCAGAGCCTGAGCGCGGTGGAGACAGAGAACGGCCGAGTGGTTGCAACTTGCAAGAAAGGCCTGCTTCCCACCAGCTTGATTTGCTTCTGTACCCGCGACCTCCGGGGAGCCCCAGACACAGAGCGGGAGTCGAGTTAGAAGTCGCAGAGCTGGGGAAGAGGCCTGCCAGCCCGCTGCAGCGCGTGGCACGCACGCTCCGGGCCGATGCCATCCCCAGACTCTGAGCAGGCAGGGACCCGCTGAGAAGGGCCTCCAGCCACCAGCTCCAGGCCAGACTCTGCTCCTGGGTGGGGAGCCGCTGGGTCCACTCGATGCCACCCAGTGGACCTCCAGCGCCATCTCTCCACCTTACCCTTGGGGACCCAACTAGGGCGGGCACATCTCTGGGTGGTGCAAATGGTTAGGTGCTTGGCCTCGACCTGAAAGTCGCTATGTCCAACCAGAGGCCCCTGGGGACAAAGGGCTGGTGATTCACTTTCAGAAAAGGCGCCCCCGAGCACAAGTTTGGAGCCTGATTCTGCCCCCAGAACGTGAGTCCATCAGCTGGACAGCATCTGATTTCCTGGTGGATGACTCTGCTAGGGGTTGCCCAGATGGAACGTGTGGGCCTGCCCACCACAGGCCGCCAGTTCAAAACCACCAGCCATTCCTCTGGAGACAAAGGAGGCTTCCCCCTTCCCTGAAGAGTGACAGTCTTAGAAACCCTCTGTGGGGTGGGGTGGCCCAGAGTTGTGATCGACTCAATGGCTGTGGGCGCTTTGAGGTGCTGCCTTGGGGAACCACCCGTGACCCTGTCCTGGTCCTCCCCACTGAGACGGGTAGGCAGCCCTGGTCTGTGCTTACTTCTGTTTTTGCCAGCCCACCGCCTCTGACCTCCCGCCCACCGCCTGCAGATCGAGCCTTTCAGAAGCACATTGTGGCATCGGAGCCCCAGGGGAGAGGGAGGGGGAATCGACCTTCAAATGAAACAGGGCCCCCTAAGGAGCGATGGGACTAAACACTTCATCATTCATTTGGTTCAGATGGAAGTTGTTTTGTTTTGTTTTCATCCAGAAACAAAGAGTCACCAGGGGCTAAGCCCCAGTGGCGGTGGCGTAGTGGTTGTGCGCGGGACTGCGGCCCACTGGGACGGAGGTTCAATTCCAGCAGTGGGGCTGGGCCTCCTACTCCCACCGCTGGAGAGCAGTGATGCCCCCCCCCAAAAAAAAAGAGTCGCCAGGGATGCAGGGACAGGAGGGTTGTTGGGAAGAGTCTTGATGGGGACACAAGCCTGGTGGCTGTGGGCTGAGTGGGTGCCTGAGACGGCTGGGCCAGGACTGTCTGCTGACAGCGGCAGGCAACAGCCAGGTCAGCACCGAGGCTGCTGTGGGGCAAGCCCCCACCCACCCACCCTGTATCCTGGGCAAGGATTCCCTGTGCTCCTTCCTGCCAGACTCTGGACTGGAACGAGACTGCGTTTCCCTGGATGGGAAAGGAGCACCTGTAAAAGCCAACCCATGACGAGGGACCCCTAAAATGACTTCAGGATTCAGAAAGTCTTGTGGGGGCTTGTGAAGTCAGTAGCGGGGCCATGCCAGCCCTGTCCCAGGTCCAATGGGAAAGGGCCCAGCCCAAAACCCCTTGGATAATGCAGCATGTGTCAACTAGTCTCGGGAATGACTGACGGACAAATCAGCAATGACAAGGTCATCCATCCAGAACATGCACCTGGAGCACAAAACTCCCACACCACCCACAAGGGGGATCCGAGAGCTTTCAGGGCTTTCAAGCTACACACCTCTGCTTCTCGGGGGTGCTGGTATGGTGGTGAGACTCCCCAAAAATGGGCTTTCATTCCCGTGATTGACCTGGGACTTCCTCAAGATAAGGATCCCCCAGACACCCTACAGAGAGAATGCTTCCCAAAGCCAAAGGTCCTGTCTCACCAAACAGCCTAGACGCCCCAGCTGTACACACAGCCAGGCAGATGTGCAATGAATGCAGGTCCTCAGACACATTCATGCACCTGTGCACTCACACCTTTGCACGCAAACCCACATGCCTGTCCTCAGACACGTGCTCTGAGACCAGTCTCCAAAGCCTGACAGCCAATGTGGCCCTGCCTCGCCGTGCTGCCCACATCTGACCTGCACACCCCGGACCTGTCCGCACGAGCACCCACACCTCGAATGTTCACACACCACACCCCACCCCCAGGCCCACCCATTTCCGTCTCCTCTCATCATCATGGCAAGTGAGAACAGAGAAACGAGTTCCCTGTGTCATCACAATCAAAATGTCTTAAAAAGAGAGAGAGTGACATTTTATTTTCAGATAGGCTTTCAGTTGCCATGACAGCCCAGCACCACAGAAGCTGCGATTGGTGGCAAACGTGGGTTTCTAAAGAGACTAATCAGTTCCCTCTATACAGAAAGGCCCCTGAGGGTGGGGCCCCTCCCCGGTCAGCCCCAGCCAGGCAGAGTGGATGCCTGGGTCGGTGCACCCCCACTGCTCGACTGGCCGCCAGTGCGAGGTGCAGCCAGGAGCTCTCGGCACGGACGCCCAGGCTGACGGCCACCGGGGCTCCAGAAGCTAATCCACTTAATGACTTGGAACTTGCTCACAGCTCATCGGGAGTGGGCGCTGGAGATGGCAGCTCCCCAGAAAGAACAAGTGCCCTGCTGCTCAGCTGGCCTCTGGTGGCCCTTCACTGCAGCTCTTATGACGTAGCCGAGGAGCACATTGCCAAGGCCAGCTCCTACAGCCAAAGACGGACTTGGGTCCTCCTGCCAGGAGCCATCCCCCGGGGTGCTCCACCTCCACCCGCTGGCCTGGCGTAGTGACAGGGAAAGCTCAGTGCTTTCTACCAGCTGCAGCTGAGTACCCATGGCCAACGACCAGGCGCGGGAAGAGACAGACCTTCATCTTCTCATTTAACCAGAAACTTCTCTAAGACAGGATCCATGACACAGGTACCTTCTGAGTCCTCCGTGGGGTCCATTCAGTCAATGCCTGCTGCAAATGGCTCTTTGTCCCCAGATTAAATGGTTACCTCATTTCCTGATGAGATGCCCGAGGGCACTCCATTCCAGACTGGCCCTTAAGTCCATTTGCCAATTGTCTTCATGGTCATCGACTGAAAGGTCAGCCAGGCACTGGCTTGTGAGTCTGGGTCTTATAAGCTAGAGCTCTGGGCTCGTGGTGCCCTCTGGACCCAAGCTGGTGCCCGCTTCTGCCTTCCAGTTCAGCAAGGGAGTCTTGCTCCATGAGCGCTGGCCAGCCATTCTTTCAGAGCCCGGATCCATCTGAGCGACCTCAACCATGACACTAGTGTGAGTCTGCCCTCCGGGCACTCCATCTGCCCCATCACCATTACCAACCCATAATACTCAGAGACGGTGCCGTGACTTGGCTCAGACCGCAGCTAATAGAGTCAGACCACCCAATTCAAATCCTGATGCTGTTTCAGTTCCCTGCCAACTCGTTACCCTTCCATTCATGGTGACCAAGTACCCAGGGGATCAGAGCTCTACGATTCACTGGGTTTTCTTTGGCTAATGTTCTGCCCGGTCCATCTTGGTCTGGAAGCTCCCCTTGAAACATGTTCGGCCTCATTGAAATGCCCTAGTATCCACTGACAGGGGGGTGGTGACTGCACATGAGGCTGAACTAGCCTGCAATGGAACATGGGTCTTCGGCATGAAAGGTAGGAATGTCAGTGCTCAACAACCCCTGCCGGTCTGAAGCTAACCCTGCTGACGATCTTCCTTCCTGGTAAAATGCTTGGCACATCTTAAAGGCTCTGCATGCTGACTCTCATCACCCTTCCTTTTGGATCCATGAGGCAGTGGTTGAGCATCCACTCTGTGCAGATGGGGGTGAGACTGTGTTCACAGGGAAGCGGGGTGAGGGGGCGCCAGGGGAGTTCATCACTGAGCTCAGGATCCCTCTAGGTCCATGAACGCACACTGGAAACAGAGGTGGGGCTGCTGTTTCCCTTTAAAGGGCAGTTTGTCCCTGGGGTTGCTCAGGAATGGTGGTTTGGGTTCAGTGTCACCAAGAAGTGTCTTCCTGAATGGATCCTTAAATGGCCAACCACATCATTGCAGTCCTTGTGCGCTCTGAGGGTCCGGCTGTACCAGTGTGTGACAGACCTCAAACAACATACCACTTGCCCTGGAGTCCATGCCAACGTGTTGTACTCCATAGGGGACTCGTGGCTGTGATCTTTTGGAAGCAGATTGGCAGCCCTTTCTTCCGAGGTACCTAGTGTATTCAAACCACTAGCCTTTTGATCAGCATTCAGGCATTTAGCCACACCACCCAGGGGTTTATGGGACCACAGAACTAGACTCAGCTTGTCGAAACCTCCACACCTGTTGTCTAAAACTCCAATCGCTGGGAGCAGAGTATAACCAGAATAGCCAGTATTTGCGAAGAGAGTGAAATGAGCTCGCATTGCTTATCGGCATAAATAATTCAAAAGAGTGTGTTCGTCATTATCTTTAGACTGTGAGAGTCCCGGGGAATAGCATTTCATAGATGGAGCCTCTACGACCCCTCCAAGTGTTCACTAAGGAACTCTCTGGCGGTCTGAGGGATCACCACTCTGGTGCAACCTTGGCCTTGTTCCGCCCAACAAATGATGGGGTGAGGCCATGCAAATAAGATGCATAAAACCTGTAGGCATGTGATCGAAAGCATATGGATCCCTGAGGAGGAGGTTGGTCAGTCTTGCCATCCTGCTGGCAGCTTAAACCAAGCCACCCCAGAGGCAGAAGGAGGGGGCCTTATTCCTCCCACAAAGAAGAGATTAGGAGCAGCACTTGACTCAGGGCCCCTGTGATGGGAACCTCCTAGATCCAGGAGGCAGAAAACGGTAACACTAGAGAAAGCAAGAGATGCCTAGAAGCAGCAGCAGAGAAACAGTCGCTGCAGAGACTGGCATTGCCTGGAGATACCGCTGGGGACTTCCCGGCCAGGTCCATTGAACAAGAGTTGAGAGCCTTTTGGCTAGGTTTCCTGGGACAGCTGGTGTCAGAATTGATACAAAAAAAAAAAAAAACCAAAAAATGGACAGAGGGAGCATATCCGAGCTCTAGCTCACGGGAATTTGTCTGCTCTGTTACCTTGACTGTCTTTCCCCCGTGAGGCGAGAGGTCAGATGTCTCCACCGCGCCGTGGTTCCACTCTCCTTGCAGTCCAACTGGCCTGGACAAGGCGCCAGGTCTTTATATTGTGATGCTTCTGCTTGCTGTTAACGAGCCCTCCAGGGCCATGTTCTAATCATGGTTGTATCTCCTGGAACACTTTGCAATAGTTTTGTGGGTAAGCCTTTCCTTCCAAGAAGTCTCTACATTTACATCGTCAAGTTCGATCTACAAGTGGAATTTACCTGTGTTGCAAGGGACCATAACTCTGTTTTGGAGCTACCTTTTGGATACTAGGTGGAATTGAATGAGGCGTACATAACAGTCTGCCGTGGGGTGCAACGGAGACACAGACCACAAAATCAGAGGTCCAGCCATCCCCAAAGCACAGTCCTCCACCCGCTAAAACCTGTGAGCGCCATTACTGTCAGGTGATGTTGACTCATCTCCATGTAAAACCGGGGGGTGGGGAAATGGCGCCCAGGTCCACACCATCTTCATGAATGTATTCTGAGTGCCTTCCCCCCTATAGTGTTCATCTCCCCAAACTACACTGAACTGTGTCCTATTGAGGTGCATCAGGTTTTCATTGGCTGATTTGGGCCAACAGATCACCAGGCCTGACTTGCTAGTGTCTCCGTTTGTGGGGTATGAGTCTGTAACACATACCTTCCCGACGGTAAGAGAGCCTTGTGATCCCCAGCCTAGTGCTTTTTGACTTGTTACTCTGCCAAGGTTGCTTTTTTATTCCACATTTGACATCTTTCATCAAAGTCTTCAAACACAAGCGAAGAAGCATCGCTGGTCTCAACTCAATGCCATCAACTTGATGCCGACTCAGAGCAGAACTGCCTGGTGAGTTTCCAAGACGATATTGTTTCAGGGAAGCCGAAAGCCTCATCTTTCTCCCAAGGAGCAGCTGATGGTTTTGAACTGCTGACCTTGCAGATCGTGGTTGAACTCGTCACCACTGGAAACATCCTGGAGTCCCCAGGAAGTGCCAGAAGGATATGCTAAATGTCTGTGTTCCCTCTAATCTCTGTCCAAACACAAGTTGACGTCGTGAACATAGATCTGTCCCCAGGGAAGGCCAAAATGCTAAGCCCGAATCTTAGCATCAGAATGGGTTCCTCAAGAGAACCTGCGCTCCGATGGTTCTGCAAGGGCTACTTCTCAAGGACCCAAACAGCCTCCGTGTCCTGGCTCAGATTCACACACATCTTCCACCTTGGTTCCAAAAATTAAACTCAAGAACTATAAATGGCTCATAAAGGCCTTAAGTGGTTTTTATTAGGAAAGCTATAATCAAATAAGAGCTTTAAGATATGTCCTTAATATAAACACACTCAAAAAATATTCACTGCCATCAAGTTGATGCCAATTCATAGTGACCCTATATGGAGTTTTTGAGACAGTAACTGCTCGTGGGAAAGGAGAGCTTCATCTTCCTCCCGGAGGGTGACTGGCCACTCCAATGCCTAACGCACAGCGTCACTGGAAATCCTGATAAGCACACACACATCCGTTCAAAAGCCAGCACCTGGCCGGCCTCTTTGTGAGTACCTCTCTGGCTCTAGCTCTACTTCTTGACTCTGGAAAAAGATAAAGATGCTCTCCCCACATCGTTCCTACTGGGAGCACTTGCTTTGTCGTTATTAATTGATGCCGTTAGACAAGCACTTAGAGGTATATGATTGGACAGGGAGAAGCAAAAGAAAGCGAATCTCTCTTTGAAGAGACAGTTACGAATCTGGAAAATCGTAAAGAGTAACTAGAAAATTCATTACAAACAATAAGAGAATTTAGTAAGGCTCCAGGAAATAAACTTATAGAACTCCATAATCTTCCTACAGGGCTGAGTTGGGACAAGCGATGTTCGAGCAGACTGCACTTACAGTGGCATCACAAGCAGATACATTTGTCATAAACTTAAAACTTTCAATCAAAAAGGAAAAAACACAGAAAGCCTCCTAAAGGAGCATCACTTGAAATGCATAAACACAACTACACTTCAGGTTGATGGCCTTTAACCACAGAGATAAGTTATTTTAAAATATAATATTTTGACTGTCCATTCCAAGTGAAACAAATCTTAAGGACAAAAAGCACCACAGAGAGATTATTCATAAGGAATTCATTTGATGACATGATGGAGCAAGATTTTCATTTAGAGGAGAAAGAGACAACTTACGACCTCTTTTAAATTAAGTAAATTGTGAAATTAATTGGAATGCAAATATCAGGACAACAGCCAAGTGGGCAAAGGGAGATAGCAGACAGTGTAGGATATGACAAAATAATAATAATTTATAAATTATTGAGGGTTTATGGGGGTGGGGGAGCAGGGAGGGAGGGGAAATATGAGGAGCTGATGCCAGGGGTTTAAGTGGGAAAAAAATGTTTTGAGAATGATGATGGCAAGGAGTGTACAAATGTGCTTTGCGTACAATGGATGAATGGATTAGGATGGGATTTGTATGAGCCCCCAATAAAGTGATTTTAAAAAATAAATTATGATGTATTTTTCTGTTATGAGAAACGCATGTGCCTCAGTACTCACACTGTAAGGCTTTAAATTGTGAAACTCAGGAACATTGAGCACCCCTAGCACTCAGACTGTGGTCTCTAAATACCATCTCCTGCCATAAGGAGTCACTGCTGAGGTGTAAAACCAGCCTGAGAGTTCTTATCATGCCTGGAACCAAGAAAGCTATTAAAGATGCAGAAAGCATAATGGACCGATTTGAAGGCACATCCAAAGACTAGTGATGGCATGACTGGCTGTTCTGAAATGGGCGTGAGCAAAACCTAAATCAGCAAGGCATGATTCGAAAAGAACTGGTACAAAAGAGGAAAGGATCAAGGGATTACGTATCTTGCCTCTCCTATGTAACCTGTATCACAAGGTGACTATCGGGTTGAAGTCTCTGCCAGATACTTCATCTCACCTACTTCGGAGGGGTTGTCAGGGGAGTCCAGTCCCTGGAGAAAGACATCATCCTTCATAACGTGGAGGGGCAGGGAAAAGAGGGCAGTCTACCACGTGATGGCTGGACGCAGGGGCTGCAGCGAGGGGCTCCCACATCAGGACAGTGGAGAGGGTGGCCCAGACTGGGCATCGTCCATTCTGCTGCCCACAGGGTCCATGCATGGATGGGAGCTTCTGGGTGGTGCAGACAAACAACCCCCTCAGCTCTGACTGAGAAGTTAGGGGTTCAAGTCCAGCTCACGGCACCTCAGAAAAAAAGAAGACCTGATGACCTACGAGGGGACTTCAAAGGGTATATCCAAAAATGCCATCATCCTTGAATTTCATATTTCCCCCCCCACAAACTTTTTGCAGCTCCCTCATATGTTAATAACATTGGCCTTTGGAGCACGGTTCTACTTGGACACACATGAGGTCCCCTGAGAATGGCACCAAGCATGTTAGTCAGAATGAGCCGATGCCAGAAAAAGTCTATCCGTCGTCTTGCTCCATCATCCAAGCATACGAGCAGCATCAGGAAGACACCCACCACACTGGAAATGAGTGGACAGCCAGCTGCGGCCTCACCTTGGTGCTCAAAAGCCCAGGGTGGGTCAGCCATGCTCAAAGTCTGAGAGCTAGCAGGCCTTCCTGTTCCAGAAGTCTACCAGCTCTAGGCTCCAGGACCCAGTGCACACCACCGGAACCCCATGGCCCTACTCTCACTCAGACACTGCCATCGTGCCCCATCCCAAGCAAGCCCCAGGACCCGAGTCTCCTCCGAGCCAACTTGCAGCCCGCTTGTGTGCAAGCACAGGATGCAGGATCTCATTTTTCCCTTAGGGCAGCGGTTCTCAACCTGGGGTCGTGACCCTTTTAGGGGGGTCAAAGGACCCTTTCTCAGGAGTTGCCTGATTCAGAACAGTAACAAAATGGTAGTGATGAAATAGCAATGACAATAATTTTATGGTTGGGGAGGGGTAACCACAACATGAAGAAGTATATTAAAGGGCCATAACATTAGAAAGGTTGAGAACTGCTGCCTTAGGGGAAGCCCCCTTCGCCCAACTTCCTGATAAGCAATATCAAAGAACCCTGTCACGCATCGATTCTGGTTCTGATTTTGAGTCTCCCTGAGGCCAGGCCGTGGCTGACCATCACTGGCATCGAAAATAGATGGAATGTTGAGTCACAGTTAAGCAGGGAGGATGCCCAAGTCAGAGACCTCCAACCCTCTTACAACAGAGATCTGAGAAAACAAGTTGTGGAAAAATGAAACCCAGCTGACCAGAGCAAAAAATGTTTGAATCCAGAGAATAATTCAAGTAGATGGGCTACCTATTTACCTGCCTCCGTTATTCAACCCAATACAAAACAAGCAAAAACAGTTGCTGTCATGTTTTATTCGAACCCGCCACGACCCCACGTGTGTCAGAGTAGAATTGTACTCCAGAAGTTTTCCGGTGACTGATTCCATGGCAGTTAAACCACCATTCCTTTCTTCCCAGGCACCTCTGAATGGCTTTGAACTGTTAACCTTCTGTCTGGTAGCCAAGTACGTTCACTGTGTGTACCAGGCAAGTCCTACTACACACACGCACACGTAATCTTTCTTTTTCTTCTCTGCATCTGCTGTCTCCAAGGCTTTGCTGTTATCAAGAGTCCCCCGCCCCCCACCATTAAAATTAAAATACTCCTGGGAGCAATTAAGCTTTGGCAGCTAATAACTTAATTGTGAGTGAGATCCCCTGTGGTCTCATCACTCTGGCTGGATAGGGGGGCAGTGAGGCAGGATACACAGGGAGGACCCCAGGCTGCAGGGGGGCCTGGGATTCGCATCTGGATTTGGCCAGGAGCCTGGGAAAGCCCAGTGGTGTCCCCTGGAGACCAGGATCAGATGGGATCATTCATTCTGTGCCCCCTGCCTTTGCCAGGGCTGAGCCGACTTGTACAGCAATCTGGGGCTCCAGAGTCTTGGACAAAGCGGTCAGTGGGCTTTCTTCCATCCACCTGTCAGTGGCCATCGCGGGAGTCCCAACTTTGGGCTATGGTGGACACTGGCACTGAGGTTTCAGGGTGTGATCCCAGAAGCCTTCACTTCTGCCGGGTCCATACCTCGGCGGGGGTGCCCGGATCGCCCTGCATTTGCCCTCCTCCATGGCACCTGTGCCAGTCCCCCATCCAGTCAGCGATGGGTGAGGAGGGTGCCAGTTTCTTCTACAACTGCGCCCACACCTGTTGTCTGCTTTTTTTCTCTTGCTGTTTCAAGGGGGGTGAGGCGGTGACGTTCCCAGATGTTTAAAGTGGCAGCAGTCAGCAGTTGTGTCAAGCCCACCCCACCTCGTGTGGCTGCCCAGAACAGAACTGGGCCCCGCGGGGTTTGCCGCACTGTGACCTTGAGGAAGCATCGCCAGGCCTTGCTTCGGAGGCACTTCTGGCAGGAGCATGAGTGGCCGAGAACCATTCCACGCAGAAACTCCAGAAGGAGCACAGAAGCAGACGAGAGGCCCCGCGCACCACCTCGGCGCCCCACACCCTGAATCTGACCCTCGAAGGGGACACACAGTCTGAGGCTGCCCTGCCCGCACTGAACAACCTCTACTGTGAAGGGGCCCTCGGCAGGGACAAACAGCAGGGACGGACGGACGGGCAGGGCAGCAGGCAGGAGCGTGGGGAGCCCGCTGAGGCCGAGGTCTGGGCCCAGGGCAGCTAATGGAAAAAGAGGAACTTGGCCAAAACGTGGCGCTGGGCTCCGTGTCACTGCCCGAAGGTGGCTGAGAGCTTCCCCTGGCTTCCCAGGAGTCCCAGTCCAGGGTGGAAACGAGGGGACACGCACCAGATGGGCGGCTGGAAGGAGGAGGGGGGTGGCAGAATGCCCGGGAGACGGCCACTGCCGCTTGGTGCCTCCGCCTCCCCTCCCTGTGAGGACCACAACAGGGCGTCCTTGCAAAGGCTCTGGCAAAGGTCCCCCAAGTCCTGGAGCGCATGGGATGGTGACCACTAGTGTCCCAAAAACCCCGGCGAGGGAATTGCTGGATGGTGCACGGGGAGGGGCTCCATCCACTAGGATTTACGAGGCTGGCAATTCAGGTAGCTTGGCGGGGGAGCGGCCGGGTCCTCCGCCCCGGGAAAGGCCCCAGGCTGGAAAGCCGGGTACGTTCCCCACGCTGCCCTCCCGCCTGCTGGAACGGCCGAGCACCGAAACAGGCTGCCATTTGTGCGGACCAAAGGGGGCGGGGGGGGGGGGGGGAGGAATGGTAAATTAGGACCTCAACCCAAAGTGACAAGGACATCCATTAAAAGCCGCCGAGGCTCCCCGCTCCTGCCGCGCGCGTGTCCGCGCGCTTGCGCACCCCGGGCCCAGGTCCGCGCCGTCTCCCTCTCGGTTGCCAGCTCTGGGTCCCCGGTGACGGTTTAATCAAGCGTCGTGTGCAGGGATGTTCATTGTCTTAATACAATTATGCCCACTCCAGTGGACAGAAACAGATTGGCTCGTCTGTGTGATTCTTTTTCTCAATGCTCGTTATGCCTGGCAGCGGTGTTGGCTGGGGTTTTGGGGGTGGAAGCGCAGCCGTGCACCCGTCAGGTGAACACATCATGGCTCTCCGAGGCCCAGGGGTGGGTGGGGGGGACACACCAGACGTAGAGCTTTCTGATCCCTCCCAGAGGGTCTCTGGACCCCAGGTCCCACTTGGGTTAGTCTTCCTAGTCCTCCTAGGTCCCATCCCTCAGTAGGACCCACCCCTCCCCCCATTGCCCTGGGAACACCATACTATCTTATGTCCTGGGAGAGGGAGGATTGTGGGGGGGCTCACAAGTCCTGGTCAGCCCTACTGGCATGGGCCTCTCAGATGTCTCTCTTACTTCCAACTCCCTTGTGGCAGGGGAGCAAGGGATGTGGAGAGACAGGAGAAGGTAGACAAAGGTATGCCCCTGACCCCCACCAGTCCTGGGGACTTAAAGCAAAGGTAGGTGCCATTCAGTCAACCCCCTAAGTCATGGCCATTGAAGGGAAAGCTTGCCTGCCCAGCCTCAGACTGTCCCTTTCCCTGTAGGGAGACAGCCCTCTGTGGCCTTGGTGGCAGAAACTGTGTGCAGATTTCAATACCCACTCCCTCTCCCTCCTCCCAGGGTGCTTGTAGAGGGAAGCCAGGTACTCAGAGAGAAGCAGGCTGCCCTCGCCACTCCCCACCCTGGGAGCGGCAGTCTGGACAGCCCTTCTCTCTCAGGAGTGCTGGCACCCCAGGGCTCAGGCTGGACCCTAGAAGGGTCTCCTAGAAGGAAGGAGATAGGATACGTGGCCCCCACTGGAGCCCGCTCACCCCTGGAGCTATGTGGAGGCGTGTAACTAGCTGGCCTCACCAAGCCCATTACCTCCCGATGCGATCAGGATTGAACAACCAAACACTGCTGCCTTCAGAGCCAGCCCGGCTGGAGGCCACCGCGTGGGTGCAGAGCAGACCTGCTCCGGGGGCTTTTAGGGCTGTGGCCTTTTGAAGAGGTGGCCAGGCCTTTCCTCTGCGGTGCCCATGTGGCTGGGCATCTACTAGCCCTGGGTCTAGAAGGTTCTCAGCGCAGAGACCGCCCAGATCCAAAGGACTCGCTCTGCCCCAGCTTCTTCATCCGTGGTGCTGGTCAAGTCCCTCTGACCTCTTTAAGCTTGTAGCTTAAACTCTTCTGTAGGTCCAAGAGGTTGGCTCAAGATCCAACTTAATGCTGCACCCTCGCTGCCTCCACACCTGCCTCATTAACGTCACCGAGGTGAAGATGTCCAGCACATCAGGTAATTACATCAGACCACAAACAACGGAAGATGATGACATCACACTGAGCATCACAGCCTCACCCGGTTGACACTATTTTGGAGACAGATCAACCCGAACACACCCTGAAGAACGGTCTCTTGGGAACCACCTCTATCATCCTTTCCTGGACTTGTGGTTCTGGGGCAGTGGCCAGTTGGGGCTGGGGTCAGCACTCACCCCTGGTGGTGGCCTCTCACACAATCTCTACCCCGTGGGGTTCACAGGGTTCCAGAACCAGGGTGCCCTTTGCAAACACAAAAGAGATGGAATCGTGACCTAGCACCCGCACTTTCTTATCACGGGTGGAACAAAATTCAGATGGTCAACCACTGACCCTATGTGACCCAACCACCATTTATCCCTGGGACCACCCTCCTGTTGCTCCCACCGTCTGATCTCTCCCCTACCCTCCCCCGCTCCAACAACAAGCTGGCCTCACTCTGGTCCCTGTGTCCCTCTCGTCTCTGGCCCCTGTCAGCTGCTTATCCCCCATTTCTAGGATTTCTCATCATCTGGGTTTCTGCTCAATGCCACCACCTCAGAGAGGCTTACCCTGCCACCCAGCTGAGTGGATGCCCCCGGTTCCCTCTCTCTCCCTCCTTAAATCAGAGGACTTAGTGTTGCCCAGAATGGTCTTACTTATTTCATGTTGGAGTCCCGCTGCCAGTGTGACAGAGTAGCTTGCACGCTTCCTGAGAAGCGAGAACGTAGGAGGGAGGGTGGTGAGTCTTCATCTCTCGTACTCCGGACGTGTGGTCAGGAGGGACCAGGTCTGGGGAAGGACAGCCTGCTTGGCCAAGTGGAGGGCCAGCAAAGGAAAAGAGAGAGGAAGTCCCTCTAGATGATGGACGGACATAATGACTGCAACAATGGGCTCAACCATGGGGACAGCTGTGAGGCCGCAGGACCGGGCCGTGTCTCCTTCTGTTGTGAGGGGGGTGGGAGGTGAGGGTCGCTCTGAGCGGGAACACACTCGATCACACATAACAACAACAACATGCCAAGAAACAGGAAGACGCGGTCCAGGCTCAAGAGACAAGTCACCTCATGGACAGCAGTCTCGGGTTGATTCAGGGAGTGGGATGAGAGGGACATAAAGAGAAACTGTGGTCGAGATCCTGCAGCAGGCTTTCAGCAGTGAGATGTGAGCTCTGTCAGGCCAGGGTCCTTGCATTCCCCTCAGCCCCTACAGCAGGCGACACAAGGCACCCAGCACGTCCCGAAGTCAAGGCCTAGGGTGTTAAGCAGGGCTGTCTTTACTGCCCCCCACCCTTATTTTCTCCTTGTGGCGCTTGAGCTCCCCCTAGGTGGACCCAACACTGCCCGAAACCCGAGGGAGCGAGCATTATCCTCTTTTGAAGAGAGGGCACAGCTTTACGATCATGAATTCATCCGAGGTGGCAGCGGCTTGGATCGCTCCCCACTGCCAATAGGAAAATCTAGAGACGAGCGATTCTGAAACCCCGTGTCATCATTTTTTCCCTTTTTTTCTTCCAGAAAACGTTCTTCAGCCCTGAACAGCCACCGAGGCAATGTTGGCGCATTCAAGGGCCCAGAGGTTTCTACGCAGCCACACCCCGAAATGATGGCGCGACTCAATCAAGGTCGAGCCTTGACTGAGGGCCTTGTGCACTGGGGCGCGGGGAGGCGAACCACTGGAGTCCGTAGCTGGCACGCCCTGAGAACACAAGCCAACTGCCAACCAGAAGGCCGGGCTGGGTGTCCCACTCCACCCTGCAGTGCCTCACGAGAACGTCCCGGCTGCTTCTAAAAATGCCACCATGGTAAACCTTCTGAGTCCTGCCACGTGGGGTGTCACGCAGCAGGAGCTGGTTTGGTTTGGGACTTTATCTCTGAGATAGATGTTCAGCCCGTCTCTGTTAAAATACTTTCGGTATTTATTATTATTATTGTTGCAGTTGCTGCTGCTGCTGTTGTTGTTACTGGATCCTGTGGTCCAGACTCATCTGAGACCTCAGAGTCTCCTTGAGGAATGTCTTGGCCCTGCTGGCAGGTAGGGTGATCCCTTGAATGTTATGCAGGTCACAGGCACCGACCAATCAAAACAGGCTCTAGTCCGGCCCCAGCCAGTCAGGATGAGTGCCAGCTCTCACCCCCTGGTGTGGCGGTGACCACGTCCTGAATAGTCAGTTTCCTTTCAGGACAGTGTCCTGCTCTTGACCTCAGGTTTCATAAGAGGATTTTCGTGCCACCACCCCCCACCCGTTCCACCAACTGTCAAAGCATACGGAGCCGTCCCCGGTCCTCAGCCCAGGGGGCTGCCCTCCAAGTGCTTGTCAAAGAGAATTACCCTCAAGATCGCTGCCCACTGCTCTCAGCTCCACTGAGAGAGAGCTACCCTGGAAGTCATCAGGGCTGTGTGGCAGGGAAACAGAGTCTTTAAGCGACCAACAGAAATGAAAGACTCAGGGTCCAAGCAAAATCTCATGAGAAAGCCCAGTTTGGAAAAGGGCAGAAACAAGGTGACAGGGTTACGGGGTCTGGGCAGTGAGGGTCCCCATCCTCTACCTCCTGTCCCTCCCCTCACACAGACACAGGCACGCACACAACCTGCCACCGTCAGAAGCCTCCACTCTCTGGATGCCCTCTTCAGGGGCTACTGCCATCTAAACTCCAAGGATAACTTAGTCCGCTCTGGGCCCATCACTGGGAAACAGAGGGGCTTGGAGAAGGGTCTTCCACGGCCGTGGAAAAGAATGCGTCTTCTGGTTCTTCCATAAGTTCAAGCAAGCAAATCTACTCCGAGAATGACGCCCAGGAGAACTGGGATGTGCATGAGCACACGCACATGTGTACACAGATGCTCACCGCCACGCTCATCCCACTAGCCCGAGTTTGGAAACAGTGTATGTGTTCGTGGAGGGGGAAAACAACAGTCTGTGGCTATGGTGAAATATTCCTCAGCCATGAAGAGAAACAGAGTCCAGCGGTGAGTCCGGGAACAGGAAGCTGAGTGGCGTCAATCGGCCACAAAAGGGTGACTCTCGGATGATCCCACACCTGTGAACCACCTAACTACTCACTCACGGCCATTAACTAACTACTTCCTATCCCCGGGTCATGCTAACTCCCAGTGAGCCTCTAGCACTGGGTAGAACTGGCCCCTCTGAGTTTATTATTATGTGAGTAAATCACCCTCTCTCTCTCCCGTGGAGCGGCTGGTGGTTTTGAAAGACTGACCTTCTGGACTACCTAGTGCAGGTAAGACATGCAGACCAGAGGTGGTGGGTCGTATCCTGGAGTGCGACGGGGAGGATGGATGCGGTGGAGACGGCTGGTGGTGACGGCTGCCCAGGGTGACGACTATCCGTGCTCTCACGGAACGGTACATGGGAAACACGCTGACCCACCCACTGGGCATTGTGTTGCACACAGGCAACCCTTGGATCAGAGCACCAAGAACGTCCTGGCAAGGCCTTGAACTACCTTGTAAGATGAGGAACGTGACTCCATTTTGAAAGAGACTAAAATGACACAGCAAAACCACTGACTCGCCGAATCAAAGTTAACAACCCGTGCAGATGACGTCTAGAAGCCATGCCGACAGACACCCGGGTAGATCTGGGGTACCCCATAAGACTCTGGCCGCAGGCCATGGAATTTCCAAAGTGACGCTGAGAAGCAAGCAGGCCGCCTATGAAAGGACCAGGTGGAGAGGCCGAACTCAGAGAGCTGGGACCCACGGAGGAGACATCGGCTCCTGCTCTGTCCACCTCTCCCTGGGTGAGTTCCCCAATGATGGCAATGCCTAATGGGACAAGGACTTTCCTATGATACCCTTATATGCCGCTAGCCCAAGAACTGTATTCCCAGGGGTCTCCATGTGTGTACTGCATCTCTGTGTCCGCGGGGCCCCAACCAAGCATGGATCATGCAGATGGCACAGGGCCAGGTTATATGTGCTTCTGGGGAACTGGGACACTTGCAGGCACTGGCGTAGTGCTAGGGCCAGCATGCCCAAGGTCACCCCTTGAAGGGTTCTGCTCTGAGGCATATATGGAGAGAGACACCTGTGGACGCCGAGGGTGCACCCCAGGACTCAGGACAGGCACTCACACTTCCCTTCTCCTGCCTCTCAGAGCCCTGTCCCCTAGTGGGGCCACATGGTGGTGGGGTGAGGAGACCCATACAGCACATGGGGCCCCCATGAGGTGGGGGTGCAATGGGTGGCATGGCGGGGCCCACATGGCAAAATTGAGGCAACAGTATCCCACAGGCAGTGCCATTTATGACCCATGACCCCTTCTTCCTCCCCTGGGAGGTCCCACCTGGAAAGGCTGACCTGCATGGCACTGGGACCCAGGCCTCTGAAGACTCACCTGGAGTGCTGGGGGCTCTGAGGGTCCCATCCACGCAGGAGCGTGGCTTGACCTTGCCTGGGCACTGCTGTGAGGCTGGGGGCTGCCGGCCACATGGGGACACGAACATATGCACACACACACACACACACACACAGTCCAAGCGCCAGCCTCCCACCCACGCCAGGCCCAGACCCTCTCCTAGTTCTCTGCCTCGGGCCCCATGACCCCCAGAATCACTCCCTAGGGGTGGTTAGCCTGCTTGGGGGTGGGGGGAGGCGGGGGTGCTTCCAAAAGTCCCTGGAAAAGCTCCATTCTCTTCCACATTTCTCCTGAAACCTCCTGCAGTTCACACAAAGACGACGGGAGACCTTCAGAGGGTGTTGGGGACAGCTCTGTGTCCCTAACCCACCCTGCCCCCCTTCAAGAACGTTCCAAGAGCCAGTCCTAATGAGCTCCTCGCCATATGGCCTGTAAGGCTGTTCGGGGCACTGCTACTTGGAATAAATGGGGCATCTCTTTGAGCTTCCGTGGGGACTGCTGCTCTCAGCCTGCAGGAACAGGAATAGCCGCCCTGCCCTCCCGAGCAGCTGGCTCCTGTGATCCCCTGACGCTGGGTCCTGCGTAAGGCACCGGCTCCCCGCTCAGCCTTCTGGCAGAGAAAAAACCCACGGCCCCTCCAGAGTCACAGCCCAAGCAAAGAGACACACAGGGTCCGGAGCCATGAACTTTGTGCCCCGGCCTCACGGCGGACTCCGGCCCTCTCGGCACTCTGTCTCCTTCCTCCCTTTCTCTTTTTTTCAATTATGTTTTCTGACTGCGTCTTGACAAGCTGCCTTGCACCCTTTCTGGAATGGGGTGGAGCAGAAAGCCGGAGACCCTTGGGGCTGGCTTTCCGCGGCGTGCCCCCGTGGGCCATTTTATGATCGACTCCAGCAAGCATGGCTCTCCCAGCAGCCCCTGCCCAGGCTTTGAGAACAGCCCTGTCTCTGCCGGACAAAGAGGCAAATGCTGATGATGAATGAACTCTGCGTCGCCTGCTGATACATCCGTGCCCTGGTGTCATCGTCGTTGGGGTCTGCACACAGCCGTGCCAGGCAAAGTGAGGAAGGGGGCAGTCTTTCCCTCTCTTTGCATCCAAACATCTGTGACGGGCCCCTTGCCCCCGCCCCCTGCAGAAGAGTCTTAGGATTTGATGAAGGCCAGGAAGGGCCCGGGGTATTGAATGGGCTGGCTGAAACCTATAGGAAAGGAACAAGAACCAGAAACCCCCAAACCCAAACTCACCGCCCATCGAGTCCACGCCCACGTGCAGCAGCCTGAGAGGACAGAATAGACTCACCCTGGGGCTTCTGAGACTGTCCCTGCTTAAGGGAGTCCTTCGCCTCCGGAGGGGCTGGTGGTTTCAAACCCCCGACCTCACAGATGGCAGCCCAATGGGTAACCACTATGCTCCCAGGGCTCACAAGAACAACAAACAAACCAAGAAACAGTTGCCACAACAGGATCCCAGCTCCTGTAGGCCCCACGTCCATCAGAGCAAATGACATGTATCTGGAGCCTCCAGGACACCTGTGGTCTAGCCGGTCTCGGCATGGTCACAAGAGCCCAGGGACAGCCAACCACAGAGGATGCTGCCCAGACGTATAGCTCTGTGAATGACAGAGGCAGGCTTTTCTTTCAAGGGGCCACTCCATGCTGTGGAAGCGCCTGGGCTGCTAACCCCAAGATCAGCAGTTTGAAAACACCGGCCGCTCCTCGGGAGAAAGGTGAGGCTTTTGCTCCCATGAAGAGTAACCGCCTAGGAAACCCACAGGGGTGGTTCTGCCCTGTTCCACTTGATTGATGGCAGGGGGTCTGGGCTGGTGGGGGTTAACCTTCGAGGGAGAAGCCAAGCCCCTTTGCCATCGGCCCCGCCATTTGGAGCTCACGTTTCTGCTGGGATGGCTTCATGTCCCTCTAAGCCAGTGACGACAAGGCAGAAGGCACCGGAGTCCAGCCGTCTTTAAGGTGTGGGGGTTGTCCGGCCCAGGGAACAGCCTGAGTGGCACAGGATAGGAAAAGCAGGCCAGCTGGTGGCCACGCCAGGGCGCACCGCATCCCCAGAAAGCAGAAACTCAGCCAGCAGGGCTGCTCCCCGCTGAGTGTGGAGAAAAACACTCCCCTGCAGGCAACAGCGTGGCTATAGAAACTGGGACCAGACAGGAACGGGGCCCCCGGAAGATGTGAGTGGTTAAAGCACTTGGCTGTGAACAGAAAAGTCGGCAGTTCAAGTCTCCTGGAAGAGGCACCCCGTAAGACTGCCCTGGCGACATGCTTTGGGCAGATCGCTTTGGACAGGTGGGCACAGGTCCACCCCGACACACGGGAGCCACTGTCTCAGTCAGCTCCACAGCAACTCATGTGGGTCTTTATTTCTTGGGGAGGTTGGGTTTGTTTGTTTTTTTAATAGAACTAGCTGGAGAGCATCTCTCCCACATGGGACTCTGAGAGAAGGAAGTGTCCTGGCCTGGTCCCAGTGTTTTTTCAGTTCCCCAAGGGTGACAAATGCCAAGGATGGAACTCCCCTAAGATCAGGCCCTAAGCACCCAGTAGGTTTGGGATGGAAATCCACTGTCTTGCAAGGGGGTTTAAAAAAGCCTGAGGGCTGGGGAAAAGGGGGGGGGGTCGAGCTGATGCCAAGGTCTCAAATAGAAAGAAAATGTTTTGAGAATGATGATGGTAACCGACGTACAAATGTCCCTGGCACGATGGACGGATGGATGGATGGATGGATGGATTGCAATGAGAGCTGTAAGAACCCCTAATAAAATGATTAAAAAAACAAACTCGAAGGTAAGGGTCTGTAGGGGATGTAGGAGATAGGGAGGGTAAAGGTAAGCAAACAATGTATGTGGGAGGGGGGAGGCCACACTAGAATTGACAGTGCTTACACAACTCATTTAAAAGCGATTTACCCAGGGGGTGGGGCGCGTATTCTCAAGTTGATGGTGGTGATGATTGTACAATTCTTCTCGATCTGCTTGAAATACTGAACTGTGAGCTATGTGGATCACATGCCAATAAAACTGTTTTAAATGATAACAACGGGAAGAAGAAAGCCTCCATGTGCAATGATTACAAGCGCAAGCAGGCACTGCAAAGATGGCTGTCAGGGCCCCGCCCCTCTGCGGGAGAGAGCGGGGCCAGCCCTTCTGTAAAGATCACGAAAGTCTAGAACAGCCTGTGGGGCCATGCCCGGGTCACTGGAACTGCTCCAAACCCCACAGCAGACTCCCTGCCAGCGAGTCCGTGCCGACAGACATAGACTCTACAAGACGGCCTCGTCTTTCTCCTAACCAGCGGCTGGTGGTTTCAAACTGCTGGTCTTGGTGGCAGCCCAAGGTGTTAGCCATTCCACCACCAGGGCTCCTTCACGGGGCTGCTGGGAGTGGAACCTCCACTCAGTGGCACCAGCACAACAGGCAGGGGGTTGTCTTCAACCCCCTCCCCATCCATGGGCAACTCTAAGAACACACCAGAGGTTTGGCCCCTGGTGAAGAAAACCCTTAACCTTGGCGTTGAAGAACACCCTGACCTTTCTTT
Source organism: Nesogale talazaci (assembly GCA_004026705.1). Taxonomy (NCBI): domain Eukaryota; kingdom Metazoa; phylum Chordata; class Mammalia; order Afrosoricida; family Tenrecidae; genus Nesogale; species Nesogale talazaci. Next base: position 4,313 of record PVJH01021503.1, on the reverse strand, counting down.
CTCATTTCTTCTCTGACAGAGCCGTCTGGAGCCTCCAGGACATCTGTGGTCTAGCCGGTCTCGGCGTGGTCACAGGAGCCCAGGGACAGTCAACCACAGAGGAAGCCGCCCTTGGCTCGACACCCTGTTGAAACCAAGGTCAAGAGAAAACTGGACACCTGATTTACAATATCCCGGGGGAGCCAAGGACCTCTCTGTCCAGTATCTCCCTCTGTGCCACCAAGGAGACTGTTGACCTCCGGTGTCCAGAGTCCAGCACCAGGGGACCTATGTGGACTTGCTCCCACTCTGCTCTGAAGGCCCAGCTGGTCAAGGGCCAGCTTCTGGTTCTGGGCCGGGCAAGAGGCAGCCTTGGCGGAGCTTGGTGCCTTCCATTGGGTTCTCAATGTTCAGGATGAGTTCCAATAGTCAAAGGTGAGCCCAGCCTCCATGTCCAGATCCAGCCAAAGAGGGCCCAGCCCCACAGTGGAATTGTAGCCAACCCTGCTGAGGAACGGGGTCCTGATGCATGCCCCTGGGAGACACCATGCCGGCCTGAGTCCGTCACAAAGGCGCAAGCATGGCCCCATCTGACATCTTTAACCACAGCTCTTCCACAGACTGTTTGAAGCCCCCTCGTGGAACCCCCCTCCTCTAAATTATCCGGAGGAACAGGTATGCATAGAGACACTGAAGCTCTTCAGTGGTACAGGGGCAGGGGGCAGAGAGAGGGGCAGCGGCACACACTGACTGTCTGTCAAAGGCAATGGACATCTGCGGTCACCGATGTTGGCAATAGCGACAAGACATCGTCCACCCCAACTCATCAGCCCAGCCAGCTACTAGCAGAAAGCTGGACAGTTCTAACCTGCTCCAAGAGCTCTCGGAAGAAAGGTCAGGCAATCTGCTTCCGAAAGGCATCCATCAGCCTTGACGACCCCCCAGCACTACTCACTCTTCACACTGGGGTCTCTATGACCCTGATTGCTGGGCAAGGAGCATCCACAAACGCGTGGGAAAAGTCTGTTCTCTGTGTCTCGCTTTCTTTACACACACACACACACACACACACACACACACACACACTTCTCTCTTTTAAGGTGAAATGGACTGGGATGGGCATGTTTCTTTTCACTTTATTGGGGGCTCTTACAACTCTTCTCGCAGTCCCTACCTCACTTGCTTCAGGCGAATGTGGACATAGGTTGCCTTCCATCTTTCTAGACATTTACTTTCTATCCAGCCCTTGGTACCAGTGCCTCTATTTCCCCCCGCCCTCTCCCCACATCCTCATAACCCCTTGATAGATTGCACATCGCTATTTTCATCTCTCACGCCAACCACTGTCTCCCTCCCCCATGTTTTCTGCTCTTCTTCTCCCTGGAGAGGGGTGTATAGTTATGTGTCGATCGACCATTGCGATCGGTTCCCCCTTTCTTTCTCACACCCTCTCCCCCCACTACCCCCCCCTTCTGGTATCGCCACTCCAGTCCCTGGATTCTGACACACACACATACACACTTGAAGCCCCTCGCACCTCCTAGGGTTTTTGTTTTGGTTTGTTTTGTTTGCAGGATAGGAGGGAAGGTGAGGAAAGCCCGAGTGCAGCAGGGCTCTGGAACATTCCGTCCCAGCATGGGGACGGTGAGGAATGGCCCGGCACACTGGCACAATGCAGGCCCCATCCATCCCCAGCTCCCTCAGTCGCCCTGGGGTGCCTCAGGGAAACAGACAGACAGGTCCCTTCCCCGGAGACTCTGATTTGCAACCCTAACGGGCCACGGCCGAGGCAGTGGTCATCAGCGGAGGCCAGCGCTCACCCCATGCTCTGAGGGAGCCTCTCTGGAGAATTCCCGGAGCCAAGTCACAGCCTCCCTAGACAGAGCCACTTGTCATCCTCCTTGGCCCCAGGCTCAGGGCAGCGCGAGGCGAAAATCAGTTCATAACGACGGGCGCCTTATCATAAATTTTCACGATGTGGGAGCGCGGTACAGCTTTATTAGGGTTTTTATTTCTCCGCACTAATTCAGTGCATAATAACCTGCCAGACACAGAATCCACTTGACTTATGCTCTGAGCTCCAAAATAATGGAATCTGCAGAAGACAGATCTGGGGGCAGGACCAGCCCAGAGCCCCTCCTTCCCTGGGGGCTGGGGGGGTTGCATAAGTCCTAGTCAGAGTTGCTCGAAATGAAATGGCAGTTCTGAAATGCTTGCAGGCCTGGGTCTGAGTGACTGGTTTTCCCGAAATCCTCTTCCCTGTGGAAGTGAGGGGGGGGTGGAGTATGGGGGAGGGGGTGTTTGGAGCCCAAGTACAGACTGTGCTGTGTTTAGCTGGAGCCCGGCTCTCCCTGGATTAGTCTCGCAGCTCAGCCTGTCCCACTGCATTCTTGGTGGCTAGAAGGTGCGGTGCCTCCTTTGCTGGAATCTGGCAGCCAGCCATCCATCCCGGGCTCCTAAGGCATACATACGGGGACAAGTTTCCTACCTACCAGCCTACCTGGCCGAGGTGGTGGAAAGGGCGAACGGATTCAGCGGCTACCAGGAAAGCAGGGGGTGATGTGAGTCTGCCCAGAGGTGCCTCAGAAGAAAGGCCTGGAGGCCCGCTTGGCAAACATCAGCCCCTGACAGCCCTGTGGGCCGCAGCTGGGGGCAGACACACAGGGGTTGGGGTGGACCAGAGAACAGCTGGTGGGTTGCTCCTCTCCACCCCCCACTCCTGTCTGCCTCCCTCCTTCATCTTCCCACCCACGGTGCCCCGAGTCCAGTGGTCCTGACAGGGAGCTTCCAGGTAGCCTGCCCAGCCTCCCTCCGGTGGGATCGCGCTGGGAATGGGAACGCTGCCTTCCCCTCACCCACGGCTATCCTGCTGTCGGTTCTGACTCAGAGGGACCCTGGAGAGGGTTCCTGCAACTGTCACTCTTCACGGGAGGGGGAGGGGCAGGCACCCTCTGCCGGGTTTGTACTGCCCACCTTGCAGATAGCAGTCCAGCGCCTGGCCCAGCGCGCCATGGCTCCTGGAGCTACTGAGTCCGAAATGCAGGGTGCGTGCCACGACAAGCCTCCCTGAGATGTTGAGAAGCGCTCCAGGTGGGGGCTTGGGGTGTGTCTGGAAGTGCCGGTGGACACTGTGGTAGAGGGAGGGACTCCATGGACAGAGCCCCAGGGCCAGTCCCTCTCTGGAGAGGAAGTCACGGCCTTTGTTTCCATCATTGGAGCTTAAGGACGCAGCTAGATGCTCACGAAGGTCTCCCTGGAGCCCTGGAACCCTGATCTTTGGGACCTCACGGCCCCTCTCTTCACAGAGGCCTGTGTTGGTAGTGGAAGCCGTCAGGTTGGTTCCAAACCACGGTGACCCCCGTGTGCGATGAAGGAAACAGCACTCACTCCCACGCCAACCTCACAAGTGTCCTGCTGGCACCCGCAGTGGCCGAGGCCCAGTCATCTCTTCTCGGGCCTTCCTCTCTCACCCCACCCCCTGTACGAAGCTCAAGGTCCCTCTCGGAGGACTGCTCCCTGCAAGAACGTGTTCAAAGGCCCCGAGACAGCGTCTGGCCATCCTCGCTGAAGAGGAGACTTCCGGCTGGACTTCTTCCAAGGTAGATTGGTCTGTCCTTGCACGATTCTACCCAGGCACCAGACAAAATCCATCCATTCCTCTCCGCTCTTCCTCCTTCCGTGTCCGCCTTTCATGTGCGCATGAGGCCAGGGGGAAGACCAGGGCTGCTGAGAGTCCACCTCAGTCCTCAAAGGGACAGCCTCGCTCTCCGAACCTTCCGAGGGGTCTTAGGCAGCAGCTCGGCTGGACGCACGCAGTCCCTCCTGCAGTCCCTCCCTTGACCGCCACTTGCAGGGGGCACTGACTGCAGATCCAACCCTGTTGGAATCCTTGACGAAGACCACTTCCACCTCTTCTCCTTTGGCCACGAGGTTGTCGATGGAGACACGGGAGACCGAGATGCTTCTGCAGAGCATATCTTCACCGTCCCCCACGACGGCCGACTGAGCTGCCAAACGAGGGAGTCCATGGCCAGGAAAAGCAGTTGCAGGAGGAGAAATCAAGTGCGGGTGAGAGCGGGAGGGACCGTGAGAGCGTGCGCTGTAAGAGTTGATCTCAATCCCCTCCATGTCATCACCACCCATTTCTCCCACAGCATGGTGAAGGCCCTTCCACTGGAGAGAGTCCCGGTGGCATGATGGGTTACACATGATGCCGCTAATCCTAAGGTCAGCAGCTCAAACCATGAGCTGCTCCTCGGGAGAAAGAAGAGGCTGTCAACTTCTCATTAAGAGTTACAGCCTCCTTACCTGTGCGATCATGAGGTGCTGAAACA
>PVJH01021502.1:0-38473 GCA_004026705.1 Nesogale talazaci | reverse complement strand
TGAGATTATGCATTGCCAGCTTTCCCCCAGGACCTAGCTCAGTAAGCTCTTCCTTGAGGGTTGGAACAGACACTGAGAGGGAGGTGAGTTGAAGGTGTTAAGTACAGTTGCTGTCAGGAGTGCTGTTTTGGAAACCATTCTTTTGGGTGCCCCCAGATGTTTATCACAATGTAAATGGAATCCATTTCTTCTTTGTGTAGCAGGCACTCAGTAACGTCTTGCACACTGACATGTAAACAAAGAAGAAAGCCAGTTCACGCTGTTGCCGTGTGTAAACTGACCACGGGCGTACTGGGAGGAACATTTTCTTCCTCCAGAGGTAAAGAACAGTACCTTGACCTGGCAGTGCAAGTTTCTTATCTCTTCTGCTCCATTCCCCCCCCCCTCCAAAAAAAAAAAAAAAAAAAAGAATCCAACCCCAGTGCCATCGAGTCGGGAATTGATGGCAGCATTTCTAGGGAGTCTTTATTCCATGGGTAATGCAGAGATGAGGCACGAATGACCACTGGTAGGAGTTCTGGTGATACTTTTTTTCAGTGTTGCAACAGTGATTGAAAAAAAATGCTGATAAAGTGATGTTCAAAAGGCAACAACCCAGTCTCTCTCTTTTTTTAATTTCCCACCTTGTTCATCTAGGTGAAACAGGTATCGGCAAATCCACATTAATGGACACTCTATTCAACACCAAATTTGAAAGTGACCCAGCCACTCACAATGAACCCGGCGTCCGGCTAAAAGCCCGGAGTTACGAGCTTCAGGAGAGCAACGTCCGGCTGAAGTTGACCATCGTGGACACTGTGGGCTTCGGAGACCAGATAAACAAAGATGACAGGTGCACCTTGGGTTTTATGGGGCTATAAATGGGTGAGGAGATAATGGGATGCATCCTGGGTCAATTCAAAGGCTAACTGTTTGTGTGGTCAGTGGTTCTGGGACTTGGGTTGGAATCAAACAGCACAATCTATTGCTGCTTTTTTCAGCAGAAAGGGAATTGTTAGTAGGGGTGAGAGCTTATGGTATTCTTTCAAGAGGGTCATGGAACCAGGTTTGAGAGCTTTCCCCAAAAGGAAAAACATTCCAGAGACACAACATCCCACTCCATCGCCTCTAGCAGTTGCCTCATTTGATGACACTATGGAGAAATACCACGTGGCGACACTCTGAAGAAGTTGCTAGAACTGTGACCAAATCTGTCCCGGAGAACCGAAAGCTTTTACCACTTCTTGCAAAACCTTCCCGGCCCGGTGGGTACCCTCTGCCCTGGTTGCTCGCCCCCGCTGCCAGGTGTTCTTGTGGCTGCTCATGGGTAGGTGGAAGCAAGGTCACATCCAGAGGACCAGCTGCAAGAAGAGATGGGACAATGTGGCTTTCCGCATTCTCACTTGGCAACAACAGAGGCACAATAGGAAAAAGGAGTTTGGAGTGAGAACGAGCCCTACTCCGTCTGTGGGGTAGATTGGGATATTTGACTCACCGTCTTCCTCCTTACAGAGCTCAGTGGAAACAGAATGTATGGTTTGTACGAGAAACCATAGTAGTCTGGGAATGAGAAGACACAGTGGACAGTCCGGGTTTTCTCAGCATGCTGGGGGGGCCACGGCACTGTCTCGAACTTGCTGTGATACTTCATGTGTGGAGACCGGGGGGAAGAGAGACATGTAGCTGCTGAAATCCTATAGTGAAGAAAGCATTTTGAAAGATTTTGAAGAAAGATGTGTTGGGTAGATCCTAGTGCTAACTTGGTGGCCCCGGATCTACATGTCTGATGTTCACGCTGCTGTATGATGCATGGGGAGTCGATTGTGAGGTCTCCGAGGGTGACTTCCGTCAACCCTACTCAAGTATTCGCTCGATTTAGAACTGGTGTGGGAAGCCTTTTTTCTGCCAAGGGACATTGGGGTATTGAGAACCTCATTCGGGGGTCATCCAAAATTGTCACCTTAAAAATGAGCCTGCTATATTTGGTCACACATTTAATTCGCACACCCCGAAGGTGATGGCCATAGGAGCCCTTGTGGTGTGGTGGTTATTCGTCGGGCTCTGATCAGCAAGGTGAGCGGTTTGAAACCAGCAGTCTCCCCATAGCAAACAGACTGGGCTTTCTACTCCCAAGAAGAGTTATAGTTGTGGAAACCCACCGGGGTGGTTCCACCCTGGGAGACAGGGCCACAGCGAGACGGCATTGCCTCCCCGGCAGTGAGTGAGAATGTGAGGGACGGACGGCTTCTCTTGGGGGAGGTGGATGACACTGGCCAGTCCCGATTATTTCTCCGATGTTAACCGGCTTGAGGCCCAGCCATTCCCCTCCCCTGATTTAGAGTAGGTTTTTCTTTTCCCTCTCTATTCAGAGTTTTATTGGATAATTAGGCAAAATCCACAGTAAAATTTTTTCGTATATGTTAAAGCCATGGGACGTTTGATCTACTTTAAAAACACAATATTTTTCCATGAACTTTTGCCCTGCAGTTGTATAGAGATGGAGGCTCCAAATTGATCTGCTAGATCCATTCATTAAAATGAAAAACACGATTGAAAATCCAAACCCATTGCCGTTGAGTTGATGTTGACTTACAGTGGTCTGTAGGATGAAGTTGAGTTGCTTCTTTGGGATTTCTAAGTACGTCTCTATGGAAGCAGGAAGCCTCATCTTTCCCCAAAGAGCAGCTGGTGGGGGACCCAATACCTGTTCTGTGCTGAGCAGACCAGGACCACCAAGGCTAGCAACTTGAGGTGCTACCAAAAACCGCCCAACCTCCCTGCCACCGAGTCAATTCTGACACACCATGACTCTGAGGGCACTCAGGGAGAGTAGTGGAACCGCAGGTGTGAGTTTTCCAGCCTACCTCTTCACAGGAGTAAAGTCAAATCTTTCTCTCAGGGAGCAGCTGGTGGGTTTGAACTGCTGACCTAGTGTTGAGCAGCCCAACTTGTAACCCTTACGCCCCCTGGACTCCTTACTACACCGTCAAGGCCCCTGAAATCATCCAGGGGGTTTTATTGTCATCCAGTACATGCACACCAAATTATGAAGCCAGCTAACTCGGTTTCTTCATCATGGCGAGCTGCTCTTTGCTCTCACTTGAGGAAAGCGGCCGTTCTTTAACACTTGCTGGTCTGCACCCTGCGTGTTCATCTCAGTGTTCATCTCAGTCCCCAGCTTCCCATGCAGCTCCTCGACCTCAGTCTCGCATGCCTGTGGCTCTTCCTTACAAGCACTGTGAGAAAGTGAGAGTAACCCTGTCCCAGGGCCCGAGAGATGTCCAGAAGGGATCACCAGAGACATGTTTGAGCAGTGACAGCATCTTAGGGTCATGCTCCTTAGAGGAAGCAATGTGCAGCAGTAAACACCAATCCAGTAAACTCTGGCAAGTTTGCTTAAGGTTCAAAAATTCCATTTGTTCTTAAAGTTATTATTATTTTTAACCGAGGTAAAAGCTATAAAACATTTGCCGCTTTCGTGACTTGTATGGACCATTCAGAGACCCTGATTACGTTCGTCTCATGGTGTAACCCTCATCACTCTGTCCTTTCAGATTATTCCACCATTAACGTAAACTGTGTCCACCAAGTCATGACTCTCCACCCTCCAGTTGCCGATGTATTTGTTCATTTGTTTGTTTTCCCTCAAACATGGGGGGGGGGAGCATAAAAAAGTTCTGGAACAATGGAATGAAGAGATGATCAACCTTTCCTGTAAACGTTTGAAGCTCCTCATATGTGTGTGGGAACCTCGGTGCACAGTAGGCCTTACATTGGACTACTGACTACCAGGTCAGCAGTTCAAAACCACTAGCCACTCCTCTTGGGGAGGGGTTGGGGTGGAGCCTTCTACTCCCATAGAGATGTAGAGGCACAGGAACCCTCCAGGGAAGCTCTACTCACCCTGGCAGTCGGGATTGACTCCACAGCAGGGCATTTTCACGCATGTGTTCTGTACAGAGGAACTTGAACTCGTTGTATCTGGCAATGTGTGTATTGTCTGACGGGGTATTCTGTCTCTTAAGCTCATGGCCCTGACACTTGAACCTCATGGTCATCAGAGAACTGCTTCCCTGCCCTCAGCCTCCTTATTTTGTCTACAGAGTTCTGCACATGCCCTTCCCAGCACATGGCCCCATGATGTAACAGAAACAATTGTTAGAGCCACGAGAAAGATTTCTTTTGCATCTGGGAAAAGTAGACTCTCTCTGTCCATGGTGTCGGGGCAAAGGGCGGCTAAGTTCTGTTGCTGCCTCTGAGCAGTTGTTCATTTAGGACAGTGGTTCTCCCCTTTGGGGGTCACATGACCCTTGCACAGGGGTCACCCTATTCATAACTGTAGCAAAATTACAGTGATGAAGAAGTCACGGAAACAATTTTATGGTTGGGGGATCACCCCCTCATGAGGAACTATACTAAAGGGTCACAGAATTAGGGAAGTTGAGAACCACTGATTTAGGACCTTCATGCAAAAGATTCATGGGACGGTTCTTGCCTGAAGGCTGCTTGAAATGGCAAGTGAAATAAAAGGAAAGGAAGCCCGGGAGAAAAGATAGGTGCATTGTGGGAGCCTGGAAGAGAGACGAGGACGCATGGTGATGGCACGGTTATTTTAATACACTCACATCCAGCCCTCCATGTTGTTCGCCTCTGCAACCTTCCTTAAAGCTTGCTCTTGGGGGTTAGAGATCATGTGCCCTCTCCGACTGCAAGGGATCCTTCGGGGTCCCTTCCTGCAGGAATGAGAACTGCCCTCGAGCATCTTACTGTTAGTGCAGCACCTTGTGTTGTGCCAGCTCAGAGCAGTCTCCTTGGGGCTGAGATGCCATTCTGCATCTCTTGCCCCTAGACAGGGATTGTCCTCAGACCTTTTGGGTCTCACGGCCCAGCCCCGAGCCGGCCACGCTCAGCTCTTGCACAGCAAAGCCTCCTGTTTGCAGCTGGCCGGGGCTCTTTAAGAAATGATCTGACTCATTTGGGTCAAATAATAGTTTCCAAGGAGATTTAGAAGAGAGGAAGTGTAATATTAACCTAACCTAGATACCATTTTTTTTTTCTTCTGAAATTTCTTGACAGCTGTTGCCTAACCTTTTAAAATGGCATTTTGGAATGTTTTACCTTGTTCCTCGGGAGGCATTGTTGACAAGGTTGACTTGAAACCCAAATGACTGTTGCTTCAGAACAGTCATTCTGGATGGTCGTGACTACCATAGAAAAGTGGAGAGTGGGACGGGCATGCTTCGCTCTGTGGGAAAGGCCTTGCTGGGTTTCCCTCAGCCCGGGATTATTTTTACTTAATCGGGGAGGAGGCCGGCCTTTCTGCCATGGATGTACGACTTCAAGAAGGTCCCAGTTTGTTTATGTAGCTTCGGACATGTCAGCATTCCTGCATCCTTATCTGCATCGGAGCAGGCTAGCTAGAAGGAGGGAGGCAGGAAGAGAGATCTGGTAAGGTTTCCTGTTATGTTTCACAGCACATTTAACTCTTTGTTCTTTAAGAGCTTCCTGGTTTGGCCAGTCTGTACTTTAGTGACAAAGGAAAGCAGGCTAAAGAAGGAAGGCAAGGGTGGCTGCCCCACGGGACAGGGCACCAGCTGTGGTTTGCCTCACAGTTGAGGGTCTGGCTCTCCAAGGCGTCCCACAGACCATTGTGGTCACCAGCACAGACAAGCATAGGAAACTGCGCCCCCCCCCCCCCCCAGAGCAAGGATCCTCAAACTTGCCAGATGTTTATGAGAGTTCTAAAACTGTTGTGAAGTGGAATGCTTGACTTTTCAATTCTAAAGTTCTTCTTCTTCTGTTTAAATCACACTGGGTGCTGGAGATGACCGCCGTTTAAGAAAATTGGCTTTGGTTAACAGCAAGAGCAAACCACACCGGGGATGCTGTTAGCTGCCTTCAAGTCGGTCCACAGTCATCGTGATGCTGGCTGGTAGAGAGTGGAATGGCTCCAGGGGGTGTCAGGGTGTAATCTTTGTGGAAATGGATCACCAGGCCTTTTCTGCGTGCTACTCAGTGGCTATGCGGTGCTACTGAGTGGGGTCGAATCACCAATCTTTTGGTTAACGGCTAATCGCCAATCTCGTCAACGGGTCATAATGGAGAATGACATTATATAAAGAATGACTGGCGGGCTGAGCCCTGGTGGCGTAGTGGTTGTGCGCGGGACTGCGGCCCATTGGGATAGAGGTTCAATTCCAGCTCCATGGAGCAAAGGCTGGGCCTCCTACCCCCACCACCAGAGGGCAGTGATGCCTCAAAAAAAATGACTGGTAAATACAAAAGGAACCCTAGTAGTGTCACGATTATGCATTGGTCTGCTAACTGCAAGGTCAGCAGTTCAAAGTCACCAGCTGTTACCTGCCAGAAAGATGAGACTTTCTGTTCCTGCAGACAACCATCGTCTCTCAGATCTTCTGCTCTGTGCTGGAGGACCGCTGTGAGTTGACCTCGATTGAGGGCAGTGCATTTGAGTTCTTTTGCACAAACACGTTGCCTAGACGATATCGTATAAAATCTTTTCCTCCTTCATTTTAAATTTCCCTGGTGCATTTTCCATCAGTTTCAGGGTTGTCATTTTACTGCCATTTTCTTTCTTTTCCCATCCCCCCCTTCACATGAAAAACAGTGAGTGGGACACAGAGGAATACCCTCATGCCTTAAAAAGAAGCGGTGAAACTTTTAAGTCAGGTTTCATCCGCTCCCCTTCCTCTGAATGATAGTATAACAATCCAGAGACGTTTGAGTGGGCCAAATGGGATATAAACCCATGTTCTTCCTTTAGGTTTAGAAACTCGCAAATGCCACATTCAGGATTAAGCTTTCTTATCTTTGCTGACTGTGAATGTCCATCCGCAGAAGTGGAAAAAAGGTAGAGCAAGGGGGAAAGAAAGCTGTGAAGAGCAATTCGAAATCGGCTGGTTGACTTGTTGTATTCATCAATATCCTTAAATCTTCTGAGAGAGGAAATAGTGAGTTTTAGAAATGGTTATCCAGGAATAGGGGTGTGTGTGTGTGTGTGTGTGTGTGTGTGTGTGTGTGTGTGTGTGTAATGGTGTGGAAGATAAAGTGGTTGGGATTTTGTGCTTATCTGGGTGTGGGAAGTATGAGAGAAAGAGGCCTCTGGAATAAACCCCAGGTTTCTGACTTGGGTCACTATTCTGGACCCCTGGGGTGGGCAGAGCTACCATTCTAGACCACTAGGGTGGGTAGGGCTACCATTTTGGATCACTGGGTGAAGTTGCAATTCATCATACTAAAATTTCAAGGGACTTGGGGCCTGGGGGCAAGAGAAGTTCAAGTTTAGATTCTTAACTTTCGTTACAGAAGGAAGGAGGACTATCTAGGAAGCAGTTGGGCGATGGAGTTGATGCTTAGATGGAAGATATGGACCAATATGTGTGACTAGTCACCAGATGGATAGCAAATTGGGAGGCGGAAAATACACACTTTTGTAGAAGACAACATAGAGTCAAATGAAGAGAGATTGAAATTTTGGCCAGGAGTCTCTACCTAAGAGGAACAAGTAGGAGGAGGCCCAAAGTACAAGAGGAGTTCCTAGAAAGATGGCATTATCTTTTAATTCCCCTCCATACATATAAGAGAATGCCCTTGGCTGTTGTGAATTCAGGGAGAAAGGTTGAATTATATCTCTTACAGTCAAAACCAGAGACAAGGAAGAAGCATGAATGGAAACAAAAAAAAATTTTTTTTTTTAAAGAAACAATTTCATCAACAGGATGAAATCTTTTCTGTGGAGCAGAGTGACTAAATTTTTTCTTCTGCAAGACTAGATGGCAATGGTCCAAGGAAGGAACTGTTGGGGAGGTGACAGTTAGAACCTGGGAAAGCAGGAAGGAGCCAATCATTGCCTGTGAGCTACCCCCTCCCCCAGCCTCTCCCCAGCCCTTGCACATCCCCCAGTTAGGTCCAAGTGGGCGTTTGGAGCTCCTTGTCCCACAAAGACACATGCGCCAAACATCTGCCACAATGCCTGGGGACTGGCTGGAGGCTCAGCTGTGGTACGGAAGAGCCTGGGAGGACCTTCTGGGAGTGGCCTGGTCACCACCCCACAGGGCATTAGCTCAGTGGCAGAGCAGTTACCACGGAACTGGTGGGTGTCGAGTTCCTTTTTTTTTAAGTCAGCCTTAATAGTCTTTGGTCTATAATATTTGTTCCATTATTATGGGCCAATTCCTAACATATATTTGTTTATTTGCTTGTGACAGTAGTTACCTGGATACAGGTCCTATGGTTTTGTTCCTTTTGGGATTATAAGGAAATTGAGACACAGAGAAGTTTAGTAACTTGCCCAAAGGTCATTCAGCCAGGTTAGTCGTGGAGCTGGGTTTGGGACTTAGGAAGCCTGTTTTGAATAATTCACCCGTCATGCTAGCTATCATGCTATCGAATGGTTACCAGTGTTATTATGTACCACATACTAATGTTTTCACACAGAAACACTTGGAAACTTACCACTCTGCCTTCTCTTTTTTTCTTTTTTGCTTGTTATGATGTAGAACTTTTTTTATTACCGAGGAGTTTTTTTCTTTTGACCATCTAGAGATTGGAGCCAATGTGTTGTGATAAAATAATCCAAGTAAAATAATCAATCCTAAAGTTCTTCCTTTCTTTCTCAGACTCCTTTTAGGTCTGGTCATAGTTTTTCTTCTCTTTAGGAGGGCTTCTGTTATAAAAGATTTGTAACTCTCCTTCAAGGATTTTGGTTTAATTTATGGTCCCTGGGTTTGAATGAGGAATCGTTTTTATTTTTCTTAAAGCATTGATCATTCCCCAACAAGGTAGTAAATTGGGGGAGAAGAATGGCCCTCTGGATTCCTAGTAGACCAAGCTCATTGCTGCTGAAACAAGGTCACCTGAGTATCCCCCTGCCAGCATGAAAAAGTACCTGGGCCCTGACAGTGACCTCTAATGCACTGCTTATTCTCCAGAGAACCTATAGTTTCTTGTGTATATGATCCCAATATCCTATTCATGACTGTGCTGACAGTCAGTTATTAGAATCAACCTGGACAATCCAAAATAGATTTGAGTTGGAACTTAAGAAGATGAGAAGATTTTAACATTTACCTTTAAATACCACAGCTGTGGAAGTGCAGTGGTTAGGACTCCAAACCCAATAATCTGGGCATCTCATTTGATCGAGTGATGGCACTAGGGTCCCAGAGCTCCATGGGAACCCAAGAACTCACCTCTCTCTAATGGGGCATGGGGCAAGAAACTATGGAGACAGGCTCTGTGATGATGGGATGCTCATAGGGGAATTCCAGCATGTAATATTTATCATTTTGGGGGGAAGGATTCATGGTAGCCAGGAGAAGACAAGGAAGAGGGATATTGGTCCAGGTAGAGTAGAGAGGCGGGCATGAGCAAGGTGCAGAAGGAAATGGGGTGGCTACAGCGGTGTGTCTACAGCGAGGCCGCCGGGTGAGGGAGGAAGAAGCTGCGGGGATGTGCAGGAGCCAGATCTGGAAGGCCGTAGATGTGAAAATAAAGAGCTCAGGCTTCATCTCTTAGGGGAGCAAGCGATCCATTGTGGACAATCAAAGAGGTTGGAGACGAGACACATGCTGATTGGAAAAAGTATTTTTTAAACTGTTCTTCTCCCCTCCCCCCAACTGTCATGGCCCCAGTTCTACCTTACAAATCCAGCTGGACTGGAGGAGGTGGACTGGTGGAGATGGGAAACGGAAATGTGGGAACTCAGGACAGATGAGCCCCTTGGGGCCAGTAGTAGGAATGGAGCTAATGGATGGGTGGAGGAAAAGTGGGGTATAGAGGAGGGGCCAACTTCGGGGATCTACACATAACCCTCTCCTGGGGGGACAGACATTGGGGGAGAGGGCGAGGGGACAAAACAATAATGACTTATAGAGCATTGAGGGTTGGTGGGGGAGTGGGGAGCAAGGATGGAGAGGAAGGGATGGGAGGCTGATGTCAGGGGCTCGGGTGGAAAGGTGGAGGTTCGGAGAACGATGAGAGCAGCAGGCATGCAAAGAAGCATGGCACAATATATGTATTTATGTCTTGTGAGAAACGATGTATGAGCCCCCCCATAAAATGATTTAAAAAAAAGAAATACATTTAGAGCCTTAGCACATACCCCATGCAAATATTAATTCTAAATCTCTTGCAACGATAAATGTAAATTTTTATGAAAAATCACAATATATAGAAAAAATCTGTTCTTCTGTTTTCTAGCTATAAGCCAATAGTGGAATACATTGACGCCCAATTTGAGGCCTACCTGCAAGAGGAGTTGAAGATCAAGCGTTCTCTCTTCAATTACCATGACACAAGAATCCACGCCTGCCTCTACTTCATCTCTCCAACTGGACATTCTCTTAAGTCCCTGGACCTGGTCACTATGAAAAAGCTGGACAGTAAGGTACGCCCCCTGCTGGCCTGGTGTCTCTCCACGTTCCTTTTAGATCATCTTTCGTCCACGTCCTTATTTTAGTTTCTGCTTTCAAAATTATTATTTTCCTTTTTTTCCTGGCTTTTAGAAATCATGAGTTTAGCCACCTGAGAAAAATACTTTCTGAATGTTAGTAGGCAGAAAACCCCAAAACAAAATACGTGGCTTTTAAAAATGAAGTATCTTTAGCGCTTAAATTAGCACTCAATTTATTTCCTTTTATTAGGGTTGGGGAATTACATACAGGAGATTCCCTAATGCTTACGGGCAGGTTTAAATTTCAAGAGCTTGAACTATAGATTGAAGGGGTTGTTGTTAGAGATGGTGGTGGTGACTTTTGAGCTTTCTCCAACTCTCTCTTTAAAAAGTGCTTTTAAAGTTTGGCTTTAGTTAAAACTTCAGAATGAGAAAGGTGCTTTTTTTTTTTCTTCTTCTCCTGCATGACAAGGACAACCCACCTTCTTGGATTTTAAAACCGAATACATTTATTCAAAAAGAAGTTCTCATTTCAGTTTGACTCCCCACCACGCCCACATTCTATCATTTATCACCTCTCTGTTTCAGAACAACTTGAAGGAAATGGACTGCTGATGTATCGGATAAGATGCTGTGCTCCACTTTGCAATTCATTTGATTTCCCAATTTCACAGAGAGAGGGGAGTCCATACAGCCTCACTAAAAAAGAATCAAATGGCAACCAGAGCCCAGCCCCAAACCAAGCTGTGACATTCCCCCTTAAGTCCCCTTTTCAGATGGATGGAAAGGGACTTGGAGTCTTTGAAGGGGCTGTGTCACTGTTGATTGTCTAGTGGTTCACAGTAGTGAGAGGATGGCATAGGCTCTGGCCATCAGCCTGTGCAAAGACCCCTGCATGAAGAGCTCACAAAGGGCATGGGGTGGCTTCCTTGAGCTGCCACCACACTCAGAAGTGCTAGTTCAGGGGTACAGATTCTAATGGCCTGAGGACTTGAAGCAACGACAGTCCTCTGGGGACAACAAATGCAAACCCTTCTCCCCTATGACTCAGCCGCAGTTCAGACCTCGGGCTGTGCTGTCAGCCATCGTAGGGGAGGAATCACCAGCTGGGTGCTTGGAAAGCAGGGGTACCTCTCCCTGCCTCAACACCCCCTACTTTCTGGAGTACCCAGTTTTTCATGAGCGTGAAAACCTTTTTTCTTTTTATTTGCCTCCAGAAATCATAATGTCCTGGTGGTTTTCTCTTCAGTTTTCAATTTTGAGATTACATGCCTGTCGAGGATCTTTGATAGAAGCAGTTCCAAACCCAAGCCTGAGAAGAACAGCCTAAGATCTGTCTTGGAAACTAGAGTCCTTCTGTATCTGCTCGGGCCATTAAGTTGATTCTGACTCATGGTTCAAGCAAGGGTGTTAGTACAACATGACTTCAGTGTGACTTTCACGTACTTTTGTAGTGCTGGAGTTTTTTACAAGACACATGAAACACTGTACAATAGAAAAAAAGGTTAGATCAAACGTGTTCTAAAAACAAAAGAAAAACTTTAAAAAACTTTATTTAAAAACCATTTTAATGGGGGGGGGGGGGTTGCCCAGACAACTCATCCATCCATCCATCCATCCATCCATCCATCCATCCATCCATCCACTGTGTCAAGCACATTTGTATATTTGTTGCCATCATCCTTCTCAAAACATTTTCTTTCTACTTGAGCCCTGATAGCAGCTCCTTATTTTCTCCTTCCTCCCCACCCCACCCTTCAGAAACTTTTTTTTTTAATAAATCATTTTATCGGGGAACAAAAACTTTCAAAGGGCATCTGCGAGCAAGCCTCTTAGCTCTGTAGTCAACACCACAAGTGCGCTGAAGGAAGGGAGCAGGGTGCCGCCCCCACGGGTCCCCGGGCTCAGCCAGGCGACTTTCCAACAAGGGGAAGGTCTCTTTCCTCACTGCTCTTAGGGGCCGTCACGTCAGGGCTGACTCCTGATGACCCTTGGTACAGCAGCAAGAAACACTGCCAATCCTAGACCGCCTTCTCAGCTGTTGCCACGTTTGAGTTCATTGTAGCCAGCAGCTGTTGATCGAGTGCCTTGAAGAGCTTCCTCTTTTTTTTGGTCTCTGACCCTCTACTGTGCCCAGCATGATGTCCTCCCAGGGAAGTAGTTCTCAGCTTCCTAATTGCGGTGACCCTTTCATACAGTGCCTCATGTGGTGGTGACCCCCAGCCACAAAATTATCTTCGTTGCTACTTCATCACTGTCACTTTGCTACTGTTATGAATTGGGCAACTCCTGTGAAAGGGTGGTTTCACCCCCAAAGGGGTCGCCACCCACAGGTTGAGAACCGCTGCCCTAGGAACTGGTAACCTCCTGGTGACATGCCTAAAGTGGGTGAGACACACGCTCACCATCCTCACTCCCAGGAGTATTCCTTCTGGCCGTGCTTCTTTCAAGAGAGGTCTGTTTGTTTTCCTGGCAGCCGATGTTATTTTCGGTAGTCTACGACTGCACCATGATTTAAATGAGTGCATCCTCTTCTGGACTTCCTTTTTTATGTCCAGCTCTTATTTTCATATGAGGCGACTGACAATACCATGGCTTGGGTCAAGCATACCTGAGTCCACAAAGTGACATATTTCATATTTACTCTTAAATTTTAAAGAAGTCTCTTGTAGCAGATTTTCCCACTGTAGTATATTATTTTGACTTTCCTTTGTACTAAGTACTTCACCTTTTTTGGGGGGGGGCGGCTGGGGGAGCTAGTGTAAGTGTATTTTCCTGGTTTCCTTTCTGGAGTTTTCTTGACAGCAGAAAGGGAGCTAACTGATCTTTTGCCTGTGGATTTTGTACCTTGCCATTTTGCAGAATCTTTCCCTTAGTTCTCTAGCAGAGTCTTTGGGACTTTTTTTTTCATGCACATGCTCCTGTAGTCTTTGAGAAGCAGTGTTTTACTTCTTTGCCAACTTGGATGCCTTTATTCCCCCTTTATAGTTCTTCCCTCTAAGACTTCCAGCCTGACATTGAACAGGAGTGAGATATAGGACATACTGACCCGATTTCCATTCGCAAAGGCATGTTTTCTGTTTTTCTTGCTTGTCATTTGAGTTCTTGACTGCTGCTTCCCTAGGTATTGATTGTGGGTTGGAGTAAAACGAAATCCTTGACCCCTTCAATCTTGTCTTTGTTTACTGGCACCTCAAGTCATCTTCACTTTTAGCAAGCAAGGGTATGTGATTTGGCTACTACAAGTTATTAATGAATCTTCCTCTAACTCTAATGCCCAGTTTTTGTTCATATAGTCCAGATTCTTAAGTTAATTACTGAGTATACAAATTGAGTATGCATTGGTGAACAAATATAATTCAGGAAAGTTTAACTTTTTGTTTGTTTGTTTTTTGGCATCACTGCCCTCTGGTGGTGGGAGTAGGAGGCCTAGTCTTTGCTCCTGAGGAGCTGCTGCTGGAATTGAACCTCCAGCCCAGTGGCCCGCAGTCCCGTGCACAACCACGCCACCGGAGCTTAGTCACATTTAACTTTTCTGGTTAAACTACTATTAAACTACTCAGTGTCCATCTGGTCTATTTAACTGATAGTCTCTTCATCTGTGTGCAGATTTCACACGAGTACAATTAGGTGTGCTAGAATCATCAGTCTTCTTCCCAATGCTATTCACAATTTGTTTATGACCGATGCAGTAAAATGCCTTTGCAGAAAACATTTTTCTGGCTTTGTGTGTTCTTTCAGCCAAGGTCTAACTGATGTCAATAGTCATATCCCTTATAAAACCACAACTTCTGAATCTGGCTTGAAGTTCTGGCAGTTTCCTGCCAGTATATGGCTGCAATAATGTTTTAATTATCTTCAGCAAAGTTTTACTTATGTGTGACAATAATGATATTGTTTGGTCACTTTCATATCCTGCTGGATCATGAAATAGCACAAATAGGGATTTCTTCTAGCAGCTGTTTTTCAAATTTGGCATAGACACGTGAGCATTTCCAGTGTTGCAGCCATTTGTTGAAAATGTCCCAAGTGGTATTCCATCAATTCCTGGAGCCTTGTTTTTATCGGATGCCTTTATTGCAGCTTGGACTTCGGTGCTCATATGAGATGGTTGAGTATACCAATAATTCTTGGAATAGTGACTGTATTCTTTCCATCTTCTTTGATGCTCCTGCATCAGTCAGTATTTTGCCCACAGAATCCTTCAATAATATTATTTGAGGCTTGAATTTTTCTTCAGGTTTTTTTTTTTCTTTAGCTTGAAAGATGCTGCCTGTATCCCTCCCTTTGGGTTTTCTAACTCCCAAGTTTTTTGCACAAGTTTTTGTATTCCAAATACAAAATATGAGGGACATGTGGATAGTCACCATTTATGTTGTTGAAATTAAGTGTTTGTGGGGCTGAGTCCCGGTGGCGTAGTGGTTGTGCGCGGGACTGTGGCCCACTGGGTTGGAGGTTCAAATCCAGCAGCAAGACTGGGCCTCCTACTCCCACCACCAGAGGGCAGTGATGCTTCCCTCCCCCCCCAAAAAAAAGAAAAAAGAAAAAAAAAGTGTTTGTGATGAATAAGTCATTGGTCTTGTGAAATTCTATCAGGTGATCAGTAGCTTACTTTTAATCACCAAACCACGGTTTTCAGCCTCTGGTCCTCTGTTTCCCCTCTCTACATTCCAATCACCAGTAAATTATCTCTGCATGTTTGATCAATTTCAGACTGTAGAAGTTGGTAGAATTATTTGGTTTTTACATTGTTGGCTTTAGTAGTTGATGCTTTAACTTGAGAAAATAGTAGAATTAACTAGTCTTCCTTCTAGGTATGTGGATATTATCCTATCATAGATAGCACTGGACTTCAAGGAAGATCTGAAATGTTCTGGTTGATGATGAATGCAACGCCATTCTTCTTTAATTTGTCATTTTCATCATTGGGTACTATTTGATTGTCAGATTCAAAATGGTTAATACTGTTCATTTCAGCTCAGTAATGCCTAGGCGATTGATCTGTGTGTTCTATTTCATTTTCAATGATTTCCATTTTTCCTCATTCTTGTACATTCCACCTTCTGATTCTTAATGGATGTTTGCAACTGTTTCTCCTTATTTGGCCTGTGCAACATTAGAAAATAAAAGTCTTGATAAGTCCATCGATGTCATTGAAGTTGACCCGACTGTGAGGAGGTAGCTTTTTCCTCTTCCTAGTTCGAACCCCTTCTCGTCTGAGAGGCTCATCTTACTTTTCAGACAATGTCCTGCTGCCATCTTTAAGGTTTTTTGCTGTCATTTTTGTTTGTTTGTCTTTAAGGGGGAATACTAGGTCCTTCTTTCTAGTCTGTCTTAGTCTGAAAGCTTTCCACCATTGATGACCACCATTGAATATTGGTATTTGGAATATTGGTGGCCTCATTTCCAGTTTCCCAACAGTACATCAGTCACCATAGTACACCATATGGACAGTTGAGTGGTAGGTGATTATGCTTAGTAAAATTGTTTTTACATAGGACAAAATAAGAAAAGTTAATACAAGTTAAAAAGCAAAACAACAACCCACAATGCAAGTTACTCTTTCAAAAGATTGATACTAGTAGGGTCAGATAGCACAGTCGCAACTGATTTCTTGCCAGGTTTTATTTATGCAATTAAAGTGGAGAGTTAAGGCAAGTGTATGATAATGTTTGAGAAAGACTTTAATTCCTGCCAATGAGGAATAGCAGACTTTAGATAAGAAATCTTTAGTTGACTGGTCTGCTCTTATCAAATTGGTCACATGTCAAATTTTGTCGGTTGATGTTAATTAAATTCCCAATGTACAAAAGATGGCCTGCATGAAAAAAATGGGGCATGTTCCTTCTTTGGGTTCTGATTCAAACGTTCTCCCAGCCCACACATGCCTTTCTTCGTCTACAGCTTTCTTGAGGGAAGCCCAAGTCTGACGAGATTAAGAGTGGCTTGAGGCATAGGTTGAAGAATAAGCTTTTCCGTCAACTTGCCCCTTGCCCTGTTTGTCAGGGATTCATGATTTGACTCATGGGATGAAAAAACAAGCACAGGTCTGCAGGGATGACCTTATCCCCTTTACCCTAACTCATTCCAACTGCTCTTGACCCAAAGTGCTTATTCCTCTTTCACTGAGCTTGGCAGAGAGCAGAGTCCTAGGTATCAGATGTTAGTAGTACTTTATGAAAACCATTGTCTTGGAATATTGGTAAGAATAGTCATCTGACAAAGGGAGTTTTAAGAATGCATCCAAGAGCCGGGACTTGGGGCACTGGGATAAGCCTGCCCAGCCTTGGGGTTTGGTGGCTGTGCTGTGTTGGATGGGGTCGCTGGTTGTCATCTGGGCTTTGTCATGGTGTTGTCACTTCTTGGGGTCTCCCTGCTCTTTATAACCTGGGCTCGGAAACGGAACCCTGCCTTTGGCAGTCAGCCTCATGCTGGCACAACTAATAAAGTAGATGAAACAATCGTTTGTTTGAAAACATTTTTTTGTTTCAGTTTTTATGGTTGTTAGTGCTTGGGTTCTCTTTCCCATGTTTTCAGAACATACGGCGAAAGGAAGGACTTTGTCCTGCAAAGGGTGCTGCAGATCCCACTGCTGGAACTAAGGGAACTGGATTGTTACACCTTTAAGACTATACAGAAACCATGTACCTAAACAGGGTTGGTGTGCTGGGGTGTCGTGGTTACACAATGGACTGCAATCTGTAAGTTCGAAACCACCGACAGCTCTGTGGAAAAAGAGGTGGTTTTGGACACCCACAGGGGTTCGCTGTGAGTCAGTGCTGGCTGGTGGCCATGTGTTTGCTTTTAGAAAGTAGCTAGGAGAGACCCAAGGGAGTGGCTGCTTACTCTGAGAAAATGTTTCTTGGTTACTGCTCTTCCGTCAGAGAATAGTAGCACTTCCTCTTTTTTTCAATTTTAAACTCTGCAAAGAAGAATGTGGTAGCTTCACTGGAGAGGAAATCACAAGTCGACTGGGGGGAAGTCAACGCGTGGGGGATGGAACTAAAAGCGATTATCCCCTGCCTCCTTCATTGTGCATCTTGGTCAGAAGCCTCATCTTCACCTTTGTGTTTTCTTGGCCCCTAGGTTTCACCATTTGTTTTAGCATAGTGCATTGTCTTCCTTTGTCTGGTTACCCTTCATGTGGCCACTGTGGACAATGGACTTGTGTGTGTTACAGGTGAACATCATTCCGATTATTGCAAAAGCTGACACCATTGCCAAGAACGAATTGCACAAGTTCAAGAGTAAGATCATGAGTGAGCTCGTCAGCAATGGCGTCCAGATATACCAGTTCCCTACAGATGAAGAGACGGTGGCAGAGATCAACGCAACCATGAGTGTAAGTGCTCTAGCCCGGAAGCGCCCGAGGGCGTGTCCTGAACCTTTCCTTCTTAGCAGCCTCAAGTGGATCCAGCACGGAGCAGACTAGAACTCGGATGGTCCCTGCCTGCAGTCCAGCTGCTTTCTGGTTTCCCTGTCTAGATGGGGTATCCGGACGAGCTGCTCTCAGGTTTCCTGAGAGCCCCAACAGGATTTCCAGGAAAATCATAGGAAGAGAATGCCTGCCGAGTGCTCCATTCTGGTGGTTTCTGCCCTTGCTTTGCTTTGCTTCTTTGGCTGGTGGGTGTTTGCCTGTCCCTCTCTTTCTTGAATTAGGCAGAGTAGCCATGGAGAGTAAATTTCCACATCGCAGAAAACAGGACACTCAAAATGACAACCGTTCTTGAAAATACTCCTGTGACTATAGTCTCTTCCCATGAGCCCCATCCTGCCCATTGAGAGCCGTGTCATTTCCCATGAGACCTTTTCATACCTGGCACTGCCCGTTGTGCACATTTTTCATTCATGAGTTAGCTTGTTGGTAGTTCACGACACAGTGAGTGATGGTGGAGCTTTTATAAAAGCAGCATTCTCTGCACTGGGTGGAACCATTGGCTGGTTACTGGAATTCTCAGAACTGAAGGTTCACTTCCATGCAATGCTGTTGGAAGCTGTGAAATAGCTTGGCCTTCCTCCCAACAAGCTGAATCAGGATGGAGAAGTCAGCTGTGACAGAGGAAGCCAGTACAGATGTTTTCAATTTTGATTGCTTGAGATGCGTTTTACTTTTCTTCAAAAAACACAACATGAAAACTTGTGTTGAATCCGATCGTTACTAAATATAATAAAAGTACTTCATTTTTAATTTAAATAGCCCCTCTGCTGAGATATAATGGATACAATGGAGAATTCACCAATTAAAAAACCAACAATTCAACCGCCTCAGCGTATTCACCAAGTCATATAGTCATTACCACACTTAATTGTAGGACGTCTCATCACCCAGAAAAGGGACCTTTCCGCTTCAGGAGTCCACTGTATGTCACCCTCCACCTCTCATCACCCACTGCCCAGGCTCTCACCAACCACTGATTTACTCTCCCTCTGTATAGACTTGTCTATTCCAGATAGTTCATATAAATGAAATGACACCTAGGGGCTCATCTCGAGAGTTAGACGATGTCGTCAAAGCCACGCAGATCTTAGCAGCTGTTAGATTCCAGCCCAACTGACCCGATCCTCAGCTGTCTGTTTGCTGCCATAATTTGGAGACGCAGCGTTTGTCCAGAACACGGCTGCATAGTCCATCCGTTCAGCAGCTCCATTTTTCCTTAAGCCGCTTAATTCCTCCAGGAGGAATTTCTTCCTTTATTCGGTCCCCGTATAAAGAATGGGCTTTAAAAAACTCATGGAAAAATGGAATGAAAAGAAAAGGGAATTTCTCCCGTGAATTTTTTGAAGCCCCCCTCATAACCATGACCTTGGAAATAAACGTAATTTTCCCACTCTTCTCTGTGATTGCTGCTATTTGAACTTTAAAGGCTGGGCCTTATGAATGCAGAGCTGGCGCAGCCTCCCTCGGCCCTTGTCCCACGGTGCGCTGTGAGCTCAGTGAGCCTCTCGCTCACACTCGTGGGGCCGCAGCAGTCCAGTCCTTGGAATTCTCAGCTCACAAAGGCCATCAGGGAGCAACCAGAGAGCAGGCTCCTGGGAAAGAGAAGGCATGAGAAGATATGAGAGGGAGAGTGAATAGACTTATTCAAAAGCAGGACCAAGACTATTGAGCAAAAGAGCAGGAGGGATTTGGGTTTAGTATCAGGAAGAGTACTGAACTCTGGGAGCCATTACATCAGCATGGAAGAAACACAGGGTGGTGAGTTCCCGTCGCATGTAGCCGGTGAATGGCAGATTCTGTTTGAATTTACTTGGAAGCAATGCTGTGGAAGAACTGGTACAGAGAATTGAACCCTACAATATGTGAGATTTCATCCAGCTGTGTAAATTCTCTGGTTAATGGGCATTACCAAACTTCAAAAATAATAGCTCCTAACATTTATGGAGCATGTTAGGCACTAGACACTATTTAAAGGCATTACAGCTTATCTTCACAACAATCCATGGGCCGATAGCATGTGAGGAACAGTGAGCTACGATTGCTCAGCTCTCAGGAGTGGAGGTAGGACTCGAGCACAGTTTGACTCTTACAGCTCACAGCTCAGCCTTACACTAAGTGCCAGCCACACAGAGCTGTACGTGCCGACGAGCTGCTGCCCGTGTTACCTGCTGCAGGACAGATTTGGCCCTGTCAATACAGAGCCAGGGAATTCCACAAGTAAAGTACCATCTACTTTTCTCTTTATGCCTGTCCCCATCCATATATTTGGATATATATATATATATATATATATATGTGATTAGGAGCGTGAAACTATGCTTATGTTAAACATCTTGGGAGGAAAAGTACCTATGAGCCCCTGCTCTTTCTCTCTTTATTAGTTTAGTAGAACTGAAGCTCTATGACATTAAAACTAATCTTGCTTTTTAATCAAGTGATTTGGTATTGCCCCCCACACCCCCTAAAAAAACACAACAGAGACATGCTCTGCTGGGTGGAGCTTCTTTTTTTTTAAATCTTTTTGTGGGGAGGCAGGGGGCGTGGCTTTTGTAGTACGCATTTTTCCCCACTAGATGAACATTGGGCAACTCCCTCGGACTTAGTGCACCCAGTGGTATTGCCTGGGAAGGTTCTCTGGTCACAGGGATTATTATTATTATTATTATTTTTTTTTTTTTTGTAAAAGGAGTTTCTCTCCAATCTCATTTTTTGTGATGGCTGATTTCAGAGAGCAGTGTGTGGCTGTGAAATTTTGTTTCCTGCTTCAGAAAAAGGCCCCAGAAACTGTTGTGATGTTGAACACAGCTTACAAGAACAGCCCCATGGGAAAACTCAAGTGTATGGCTGGTTTTCTCATTTCAAAAAAGGTGAAATGTCAATCGATGACAGACCTCATTCTGGATGCCCATCAGCTTTCTGAATGAAAGAAAAGATCTGCTCGTAGGGCATTTGGAGTTCATTCCACCAGGTCAGACTGTTCATTAAGCTTTCTCTTTGGAGTTTCTGAAAAGATTGCATAACAGCGTATGACAAAATAGGTCTCATTTGTGGCAGATGGGGGTTGGTTTTGCCACCATGACAAGACACCTGCTCACACAGCCATCTTAGTGCCCCCGTTTTTGGCAAAAACACTATACCTCTTGCCCCATGCACCTTACTCACTTGAACTTACTCCATGGGACTTCTTTTTGTTTCCGTGAATGAAGAGGAGCATGAAAGGACAGTGATTTGATGATGTAGAAGAAGTGACAGGAAAAACAAGGAGGTGCTAGTCAACCACCCAAACAGATGAGTTTGAAAAATATTTCCACCAGAGGGCAGTGATGCCTAAAAAAAAGAAAGAAAGAAAAGAAAAATATTTCCAAGAATGGAATTGCAGATTTGACAAATGTATTAAGTGTAACAGAGAGTAATTTGAAGGTGATAAAGTTATTTTGTTTAAAAAATTAAATATATAGCTTTTGGGGGGAAGGGATTCCATTTTGGGGAAGATACCCGTTCATGTATATGGAATTAGTATATATTCCCCTTATAATGGAGCCAGAGCTACCATGTAATCAACATGGAAGTGTCATTTGTCTTGAACACTGTCTTTGCTTGAGGTCATTCTCAGTTCAAAGCTTGAACCAGGAATTTGGGCTCATGTAATTCCAACTAGATTTTGTCAATGACCAGCTATCCGCTACATAAGTAACTTTTTTTCCCTTTCATTTTATTGGGAGTTCTTACAGCTTTATACATAAGTAGCTTTTATGTTTTGTAACCTCACTTGTCAAAAGAAATGGATAAAATGAATTTAATGATTTCTTTTACTCCAAGAAATCGATCTGTAATACCACCATGCCAGTATTTACTTAATATAAAAAACAATATGGAAAGTAATGAGCTATTTTACATCACCCTTTTTTAATGCCTATCCTTTAAAATCCAGTGTCTAATTTATACTGAGTATTTTGTGTTAAATATAAGTCTAATTTCTCTAGTATGCTGCTGAATTTTCATTTTAAACACTTGAATTTACATGTACTCCAGATTATAATAGAAAAAATGGATTCACATATCCAAGTTGTGCTAAATTCCCTACAAATGTTTCCAATAGGCATTGAAATAATCAATTCCCTTTATTTTTACATCAATATTAACAAGATAGGTTCTCCCTTTGCAGAAGGTTTTCTGGAAGCAGAGTGAGATACTATCTTAGGAAAACCATAAAGTTGTATAGGCTTCAGTTTCTAAATTTAAATAACTAACCAAATCCAGCAGCAAGGCTGGGCCTCCTACTCCCACCACCAGAGGGCAGTGAGGCCCACAAAACAAAAATAAAATAAATAAATAAACTAACAAAATTAAAGTTGAAATCTTATTAGTCAATTCCATTAGTCCCATTTCAAGTACTTAATAACCACGATGGCTCTCCCTGCCCCGCCCCCCCTCAAAAGCTGATCCCAAAGCCACTACCATCGGGCAGTGATGCCCCCCCAAACAAACAAACAAAGCCACTGCCATTTAGGCAACTCCAACTCACAGTCACTCTACCTAGCGCTTGGATTCCAAGACTGCGTCTATGGGAGCCCCTGGCCTCATCTTTCCCCGGCGTCAGCTGGCTTTGCATCACCGATCTTGAGGTTAGTGGCTCATTGCCCAACCCACACGGTATCACCAGGACTGCTTTCTGTATTAGGCAGGACAGGGCTGAAGCTTACCATGCAAGGGGGCCTCTCAAAGAACTCCATTATCTTTTCATTCCATTGGCCCCCATGAAGCCCTCTCGTGTATTTGCGGAACCTTCGGAGGCTTCCCTGGAGTCCAGTTCCTATTTGGTTGTAGAGGAGTCGGCTGTGTACAATGCACCCTCATAGGTTGGGGAGCCTCCCGCTTGTAATGTCCTCTGGCTCCCAAGTGGAGGCCTGCAGGAGGAGGGCGGGAGTGGGTCTGGTGGAGAACGCACGCCCTTGATGGAGCGGAGGATGGTAACCGCGCGCTGTGCTTCTGTTCCTTGGCAGGTCCACCTCCCATTCGCAGTGGTGGGCAGCACGGAAGAGGTGAAGATCGGCAACAAGCTGGCAAAGGCCCGCCAGTACCCCTGGGGTGTGGTGCAGGGTACGTGCGTATCGCGGGCCGTCTTGGTCTACGTGATCAGTGTCCCCGTTTCTTTCCTCCCTGGCCTGTGTGAGGGAGGAGCTCGGCAGTGGGCAGGCGGGCGGAGGGGTGGGGTTTCACCCCTGGCAGTGGCGCATTCCACGGCCGAGGAAGAAAAGCGATGAGCAGATAAGTCGGCTTTGGAGAGAAGTGGTTGGAAAGCCCTCGTGCGAGTGAGGCAAGCCTTCAAGAATGTGGTGGTGTGGGAAACGCAGTATGCAATCCAGAAAGAGTTCCTCCCCTTCCACCAGGGAACTCTGAGCACACCGCCACCGGGCTCTTGGCAGACAAGAAGGTGCTTGTCTCTCCGCCATCTCTGGTAACATCTCCCAGTTAAATGTTATCTCAGTAAATAGTTGAGCGTGAGGAAACTCTCTGACGTATACTTGGCATAGGGGAGCACAACCACAGTCTCGATCCTGAAGAAGCGCCCCGTTTGCTACTCTGAAGGCTACAGACCCGATGACCTCCCCCTGGGTAACTGAGGAAAGGGCCCCCGTTGGTTTCAGCTGGATCAGCCTTCCTTTCCAAAACCAAATCCACTGCCCGTGGGTCAGTTCTGGTCCCAGGACCCTAGAGGACGAAGGAGAACTGGTCTCGAATTCTCTGAGACTGTCAGTCTTGAGGAAAGCAAGCTTCACCTTTCTCCCAAGGCGGGACTAGTGGGTTCAAACAATTGACCCACCTACAACCCACCATGCCTCCTGGGACCCTCATAAGGCCCCATGGCACACAGCACCTTTTCAGCCACAGGAAAGTGTGCTTAGTTCTTTCAGTATCATACCGATTTCCCTCCACTATGGAAACTCTCTTCCTCGCAGTGTTATTGAAAAATTAAAGGGGATATTATATGAAAAGGCCCTTGTATCCTTCCACACAGCATGGACTGCTGGGAACGGGTCGCGCCCCGGAGCCGGCTCTAAGGATGTGTGAAGCTACATTCTGCTACCACTCAGTGGAGGCTTGCTGATTTTGGAAGGGCCACAGTGCCCCCTTGCAGGGTCATTACAAAGAGTGCAGAGCCTCTTGCTAAGGTTCTTCCCAGCCTGCGCCCCTCATGTCACCATTGTCGCCCTCTGCGGTACCGTCCACGTGGTCCACTGGGGACGTGTACGGGTGGTTCCAGGACAAGCGCTTGGGGTTGGCTTTGAGGCTGAGGAGTGACGGTGACACCATCTAGGAAGTGCCGTCGCAGACGCACGTGACCTCACGCGTCTTTCCCTCCCTCCCAGTCGAGAATGAAAACCACTGCGATTTTGTGAAGCTGCGCGAGATGCTGATCCGGGTGAACATGGAGGACCTGCGGGAGCAGACTCACACCCGCCACTACGAACTGTACCGGCGCTGCAAGCTCGAGGAGATGGGCTTCAAGGACACCGATCCCGACAGCAAGCCCTTCAGGTAGGCGGGCCCTAGCAGTGGGGTGTTTCCCAGCCCCTGGGCGAGCTCGGTGGGTGCAGCACGGAAACGCCTTCCCGAGTTGTTGCTGATGAAGGGACCGGTGGGGAAGACGGGCAAGCAGGGCCAAATGGCGTGAGAGCTACTTTCATTTCACTTCCTGAGCCAAGGGGTGCAGTAGACACCACCAGTGCCCTTCTCCTTTGAGAGGAGAGGGGTCAAAGACACTGAGAAAGCAAATGAAGATCATGAATTTTTTTCACAAATGTTTGGAATTGTGAAGCCCCCTGGTACTTCGGACCTTGTCGGTTTGCTTGAATTTGCCTCAACTTCAACCTGCACTTCAGATGAGCAATTGATTGCTTGCCTGTTGGGCAGCCAGCCCCAGCTGTTCTGTGGGCATCTGCTCCTGGAAAGATTTCAGCCCAGGAAACCCTACAGGGCAATTTTACTCCGTCTCAAGTAACTTAACAACAACATGTACATACACGTGTACATCTATATAATTTATTACCAAGGCTTCCACTTTCATCATTCTTTTTAACTTTCTTCTCATAGAAATTTAAAAAGTAGAGAAAAATAGAACTCAAAAAAAATGCCTTCTCTCATCCCAATTATTGAGAACATGGTTTTTGTTTGTTTGTTTTCATTTAAATCGGAAACCACATCTCCTCTTTGAAAGCCACCAATGTAAACTCAGATGCCTCTCGTGATGCAGGAAAGTTCATTCAGGAGAGAATAGTTCGTATTAGATCCGTTGTCTTGACTTAGGCAGTGTAAAATGAATTACATCATCCTTAGAAGTAAGAGGGCAGTGTAGCACAATGGGTTTAGTTTTAGACTACTAACCTTAAGGTTGGTGTTTTGCGCCCAGCAGCTACTCTGAGGGAGACAATGAGGTCGTTGGCTTCTCTAAAGATCTAAGCTGTGGAAAACCCAGGCCATGGGTTCACTCTCTCTCGTAGGGTTGCGTCGAATCAAAATAGTCTCAATGGTAGTGGGTGATTTCTCTTGGAAACCACAGCTTTATAACCTCTTGTGCTCACCTTTCGAGAATCTTCAGGGTCAGCAGTACGTCTGTGGACCTGCCTCCACACTGAGAGAAGAGGGAAGGGGATCTAAAGGGTTAAGGAAAAGCAGCGGCTCCAGTTGGTTCATGAGTGACTTCAATTTTGCAGCCACCAGTCATGGATGTTTCCATATGATTTCTTCCCCAGATGAATTTAGGTTCAACTCAGGTGCTCAGAGGAAAACCTTTAGGTATTCAACACTGGCCTTAGTCCCTTCCTTCCATTCAGTGCGCAAGCCCTCGTTGACCTGTGTGGTGAGGAAGAAGAGGAGCGGGACAAGACACAAGTGAGGGTCGCTGAGGTGCCTCCCTTGAACCGCTCCTGGCTTCTCGTGAGACACCATGACTTTCTTGGAACAGTCTCTGTGTATTGAGCCTTTCTTTGCTCCTTTGAGAATCCACTTTGACTTGCCCTTGGTCAGATTACACATTCCAGCCTCGGCAACCCCTCCCCTTCGCCCCCCTCCCAGCAGGTCTCTGAGTCTCCAAGCAACAGAATGAATTCAGTGACATTGAGTTGGAAGATTGGGGGGGAAGCCAGGGTTCTCCCCGCAAGGGCTCCAGGGGAGACAGACCCAGCTACCTGTTTCCATAAAAATAGCAGCAAACAAAACCTCACGGTGCCTTTCTGCTCCCGCACAAGGGGTCTCTACATGTAGGAATCCATGGGCTGGCTTTCAAATGCCTCCATTAATAAAGTGGAGATGATAGTTAAAGCAGCTGTATTCAGTTGTTGAAAGGATTAAATAAGTTAAACTGTACAACTTGTTCCTTCCATGCTGGTGGTGATGTTCATAGCCAAACATACCCTCAACTGGATTTTCCAGGAGATTCTGAGAGATCATTGGGTGATGTGAGATCCTAGAATGCATGCTCAACAGAAGTGTCTATTCTCCCTTCCCTGGACTTCCAAAATTAAAGCCTGTCTCTCTCAAGCACTGTAAGGCAGCGGCCCTAAACCCATTGTTGCCTAAGACCATTGGAAAAAGCACATTTCCAATGGTCTTAGGAACCGAGACACCCCTCCTCTATGATGATTCATAGCAGTACCAAATTATAGTTATGAAGTAGCAACAAAAGTAATTTTCTGGTTGGGGCTCACCACAACATGAGGAACTGTATTAAATGGTCACAGCATTAGGAAGGTTGTGAACCACTGCTGTAAGGGACAGTGAAAATATAGAAATCTCAGTTAACTGCTCTCAAATCTTGTGAGAAAACTGACAGCTTTCTCACTTAGAAGAGTGTTACTAATTGCCAAGAAAAATTTAGTCTGCTCCAGGATTGTTTATCCTGCCTATTTTATCTAGACAGACCTGCAGAGATAATACTATGTACAAAAAACAAGACAGTGCAAAACAAAGCAACAAGAGGAAACAAGACAACAACCAAGAAAAGCCTAGAAGTAGTTCAAGGTCTGTTGACCTTTAGGAGTGCTTTCTGGTTGAGTCTGATGGGGTGTCACACCCTGGCCCCCAAGTCTGTTTTTGGTACTCCCTCAGCACTTCCTTGTTCTGCTCCCCTTGCTGTTTGTTCTGTTGCATGCCCTTAGTGTTTTGCCTTGATGGTGGGGTCATTTGGGGGGTAACGCCTGCACTGTGTGTCAGTGTCGTTCCCTCATAGTGCTATGGTCAGTGAGGGACGTCATGTCCTGGAGCGGGGCCAGCCCTATGGTCGGTGCACTGGCTGCTGAACAGGAATATCATCCTCAGGGATGAACAATCTGGAGGAGAAAACAATGGGACTGATGGTTTCAGGGGGGGCATGGGAGAAGGGAAGGCGAGGGGAAAGGAAGGGGGTGTTCACAAACCCAGGGACAAGTGAGCAAGTGATCCAAAATTGGTGGTGAAGAGGGAAGGGCTTGGTGAAGGTGAATGTAACTGAGCGGGATTACTGAAACCCAAATGACGACTAAATATGATAGAGGAACAAGAGGAAAGTAAAAGAAAATAGAGGAAAGAACTAGGAGGCAAAGGGCCCGATATGAAGACAAATGGGTGCATAAGCAAACGTGGTGAAGAAAGCTGATGGTGCCTGACTATCAAAAGATAGCACATCTGGGATCTTAGAGGCTCAAAGATAAACAAGTGGCCATCTAGATGAGAAGCAACAAAGCCCACATGAAAGAAACACATCACCCTGTATGATCACAAGGTGTCAGTAGGATCAGGTATCAGACATCAAAGAGCAAAAATCATATCATTGTGATTGAGGGGGAGTGTGGAGTGGAGACCCAAAGCCCATCTATAGGCAACTGAACATCCCCTTACAGAAGGATCTCAGGGAGGAGACGAGCCAATCAGAGTGCAGTATAGCACTGATGAAGCATACAACTTTCCCCTAGTTCTTTTCTTTAATGTTTCCTTCTCTCCTCTCTCATGATCCCAATTCTATCTTACAAATCTGGCTAAACCAGAGCATGTGTACTGGTACAGATAAGAGATGGAAACACAGGGAATCCAGAACAGATAAATCCCTCAGGATCAGTGGTGAGAATAGTGGTACCAGAGGGGAAGGTGGAGGTAGAAAGGGGGAACCAGTCACAAAGATCTTAATATATAACCCTCTCCCTGGGGGATGGGCAACAGAAAAATGGGTGAAGGGAGACATCAGTCAAACATTAAAGAATAAGCTGAGCCCTGGTGATACAGTGGCCCACAGGGTTGACAGTTGAAATCCAGCAGCAGCAGCTCTCCAAGACCAAGGCTTCCTACTCCCACCATGGCAGTGATACAGGAAAAAAAAAAAAGACATGAAAGAATAATAATTTATAGATTACCTAGGGTTCATGAGGGAGGGCCGGTAGGGAGAAATATGGAGGAGCAGATCCCAAGGGCTCCAGTAGAAAGAAAATGTTTCGAGAATGATGATCACAACATATGTTCAAATGTATTTGACACAATGGATATATGCATGGATTGTGATAGCTGTACGAACCATGTATATGTGTATGTGTATATATATGTGTATATATATAATAGTTAAAAAAATTAGTCTGCCAGGAGGGTAAGGAGAAGAAGATCTGGGAGAAAGGAGGGACCTATCATGATGATCTTCATATAACCCTCTTCCTGGGGGATGGGCAACAGAAAAGTGGGTGATGGGAGACATCCGTGTAAGACATGAAAAATTAATAATAATTGATAAATTATCAAAGGTCCATGAGGAGGGATGGGGAAATGATGAGCTGATCTCAGGGGCTCAAGTAGAAGGAAAATGTTTAAGAAGGATGAGGATGGCAACAGAAGTGCAAATGTGCTTGACACAATGGATGGATGCATGGATTGTGAAGTGAGTTGTTCAAGCCCTTAATAAAAGGATTTTTAAAAAATTCAGTCTGAAGAGCTAAAAGGTGCCAAAGAAATCATACTCCTTTGGGATCTCTGTACAGGGATAGTGATTGGGAACCTCAGTGCGCAGAGGTCTGGTGTGCGTAATTCTGCCTCAGATGTTTGGGGAACTCTGGGGGCGCCATCTGTGGGGGGTCTGAGTAAGTGTACTGCAGTTAGGGGTCCTGAGAGTGATCCTCTGGGGGTTCTTTTTCTTCTGCTGTTGATGGTTATTTCAGTGTCAGAGTGAACAAACGGGTTCCTATTCTAAGATAAAATGACAGAGTTTTCCAAAATGCCTATTGCCATTGAGTTGACTAGGACGCACAGTGAGTGTTGGTCCAGGTAGACTAGAGAAGCAAATACATAGAAAGTCATCTGTGTGTGTGAGAGAGAGTTTTACATAAAGGGTAATTGTACATTAAGAAGGCATCCCAATCGGTCCAGTCCAAGCCCAGATGTCCAATACCAATCTATAAAGTCCTCTTTAGACTCAGGGAACAGATGTCATGATACCAAATGCAGGATGGTCACAGGCCAGTGGGTAGAAAGTCTTTGGATCCAGTGGCGTTGTAAGCATCCCGCGCTGGCAGGGGTCTCTGCAAAGGCTTCAGAAATCTGGCTGCATCCAGAAAGGTCCATATGTGGCTTCTCCAGCTTAGGGCATTAGCATAGTTCCACGTGTCTTGTCAGCTGCAATGTCTCCCTGGGAGTGACTGAGAAAGGCGCTGTCTGTATTCCGCCTTCAGGCAGGAACTACAGGAGTTCCCAGAATCCTCAGGAGAAAACCATGCCCACACAGAGGCCTCATTGGCTATGATCCAATTGACAAACTAGACTCCACCCTTACACTCTTTTTTTTGTTGTTTTGTTTTTGTTTGTTTTTTTTGGGGGGGGGGCATCACTGCCCCCAGGTGGTGGGAATAGGAGGCCCAACCTTTGCTCCGTGAAGCTGGAATCGAACCTCCATCCCAGTGGGCCGCAGTCCTGCGCACAACCACTATGCCACCAGGGCTCAGCCCCACCCTTACACTCCTAATCCTCTTAAGTCCCAAATTAGCACCAGATGATGTAACTACCACAGTGACCCCTAAGGAGCACAGTAGAGGTGTCCCTTATGGTTATAGAAACTGTGTGTCTTTATCTTCATAGAAGCAGACAGCCTCATTTTTCTCTTATGAAGTGGCTAGCGGGTTTGAACTGTGGTGGATGGTCTAGCACTGCACGACCAGGGCTCCGAAAGGAGCGTTTTTTTGGAGTCTATTTTCTGCTTTGGGCCAAGGTAACAAAACAGTGACCAGACTAATAAGAAAAGGTTGTTTTCCCCAGTGGCGTAGTGGTTGTGCGCGGGACTGCGGCCCACTGGGATGGAGGTTCGATTCCAGATCCATGGAGCAAAGGCTGGGCCTCCTACTCCCACCACCTGAGGGCAGTGATGCCTAAATAAAAAAATAATAATAAAAAAATAAATAAATAAGTAAAAAAACTAAAGAATTAATTAATTAAAAAAAAGAAAAGGTTGTTTTGTTAATAGCAGAGTTGATTCTTAGAATTTCTCTAAGGATGGACTTTCCCACGTGGGAGACTTTCATCATAAAATTGTTTTTAAATCATGATCCAATATACACTTTTCACAGAAGAATGCCCACTCTGAATTGGTTGCACCATACCCTCTATTTCTCTCCAAGTCTCCTCAACCTTTTCTTTTAACATCCTGATGCAGACCCTGAAAAGTTGTCTCTGGAAACTAGAACATAAGGTACCTTGTGGTTGAGACTAGAAAAGGTCACACTGTCCTGGGAGCTTTCTGTTCTTCTGGTACCATTACCCAACATATATCCCACGTGTACGTTTTTTAAACAAAAAGAAAAGAAAAGGAAGTCTCCATGATCGCTCTCATTTGGGGAATTCTAAGTTATTGAAGGTTTGATCGCTTCTTTGAATACTTTGAATACATTTTCTGATTGTTTAGTTCATTATGCAGTTGTGTGTCTGCATGAAAAATGCTTCTACTATCTGGATTTTCCTTTTGCTCTCTTTCCTCTGAAGGGACAGCCAACACTGGAGTCATCCATGGTTGGTGTCCAGCCTATAGTCTGCACTTTGGATAAATTTGGTTCATGGAGATCACTGGGTAATTGTGCCTAGATGTGTGGCTTCAACAACTCCTGTTCTAGAGAAATGGAAACAATGATAGAGAAATAGCATCTTATGCCATAGTGGGATGTTTATGTAAAGTGACCAGACGTCCCCCTTTTTAAACAATTTAACAACATTCTGCAGCGTTTTAAAATTAAAATAAATATATTACAATACTTTTTTTGCATTCTATGAAAATTTCTGTTGCTCCATATAGACCAAATTTTTAATCAAGAACCCCCATCCCCACCCCCTGGTCAAAGGTGTCCCACTTAAAATCTGGTCACTTTACTTTATGTATTTTCTTGAGTTGTGTTGCCTAAGGTGTTTTCTCTGTAAAAATGCTTGTTCTGCCTTAGAGATAAACCTGAGTTGTTGCTTATAGTTTAAAATATGTGGCTCGAAGTTCTGTAGACAATCAGGAAGAGGATGGGTTTGACAATAAAAATTCCTTTTTATCTGTACTTGGTAATGTCATTTGAAAAGTAGCAATTCTCGATATTGCTCTTTGAGATTCTCTTGTCTCTTTCATTTTTTCACCAAATGTAATTTCCAAATCAGAGACTTGGAGGGGACTTTTTAAAGGGGAGAGAGTGTAACATTTATTAAACACTGGTTGTATGTCAAAGACTTTACTCACTTTTCCACCAGTTTATTTTGATCACAATATTCTTGGAAGGCAAGCAATACTATATATATACATATATATATATGTTATATGCACACACGTGTGTGTATACACATGTACTATATGTGAGTAAATTGATCACTCATTAAATTGGTATCTGGTCAGAATTCAAACCTTGATCTACCTAATTCTGTAGACTAGTCATCCCCCCTCCCCCACCCCATTTGCTTCTACATCATGCTTTTTCCATTGTCTAAAATTCTAGAGCCTGACTTTGGAAACTACCTTGTGTTGGATCTGCAGGATCCGGGCATGCTCAGCCCGAGATGTCGCTCAATGAATGCACATCAGAGGAAGCTCATTTGGTTAACACCACCCTGGTTCTGATACACTTTTTCTGTGTCACCACTGCATACCTTAAAACATGATCAACTTTCTGGTGATGGAGTAAGTCATTGGGACTATGATGAGGTAGGAATAATATAAACTGATGGCATCTCTTATCATGACGTTCTTGTGTCTGATCTTTTAAATAGTCTTCAAGAGACATACGAGGCCAAAAGGAATGAATTCCTGGGAGAACTTCAGAAGAAAGAAGAAGAAATGAGACAAATGTTTGTTATGAGAGTGAAGGAGAAAGAAGCCGAACTGAAAGAGGCAGAGAAAGAGGTAAGCTTTCTTTCTTTGTCCAAGAAAGCAAAACATAAAGGAGGAGGCATTTTATTAATACTTCACAAAGCCGGGCTGAGCCCTGGTGGCGTAGTGGTTGTACGCGGGACTGCAGCCCACTGGGATGGAGGTTAAATTCCCACTCACAGGAGCAAAGGCTGGGCCTCCTACTCCCACCACCAGGGCAGTGATGCCTAAAAAAAAACAACTTCACAAAGCTTAGGTGATGGGATGAGTTGCACGTTCAGCCGTTTAGCCACACAGGCAGTGTGGGAATTTGGTTAACACCACCCTGGTTCAGTGGGAATTCACCAGCTTCCACACTGGAGAAAGAGTGGTTTCCTGCTCATTTGCAGCCTTAGAAACTCAAAGGAGTAGTTCTTTTTTGTGCTCCAGAGGCACCGTATGTCAGAATGGTTTCAGAGGCAAAAGAATGTATGAATACCTCATGGATTTCAGGAATTCTTCCTAGTACTGCATACTTTGAGCACTTCAACATATATCTACATTGTATTCCATGAGTGGCAGGCCAACTTAGTACGAAATGTGGACCAAATAGTGTTATCCAGTTCTCCAAATGTTAAAACGAGTCAAAAATGTTAAGCAATCTATGTAGTAACATAGCACGGGCTGGCAGGGGGGTGGGAGGGGACCCAAACTACAGCCTGCTCTACCTGGAGAACAGAAGACCTCCCTGGTGCCTGGCTACACCACTGACCATGCTAATCGGGGCCACCATTGATGGGGGCTGAGAGAACGGGAAAAGAATGGGGAACAGTACTCCAAATTCTTTATGACATCCAAGCAAAAAGGAGTCCTTACTGGACTCTGAAAATGGAGGATTCTTTGAGATGATTTCCCCTGAGATACCCCTTAAATCTTGAACCTAAACTAACCCCTGAGGTCATATTGTAGCTAACAATTGTCAATAACAGATTGACCCACAAAATTGTGAGTATCACTCATAAGTGCCACACCCTTTTTGTGTTAGTCTGGGTAGACTAGAGAAACAAATTCATAGACACACATATGCATATAAGGGAAAGAATTATAGTACAAGAGGAATGAAACATTGAGAAAGCATCCCAACCCAGTCCAGTCCAAGGTCACAAGTCCGATGTCAGCCCATATGTCTAGCACCAGTCCATCAAGTCCCCTTCTGATTCACGAAGTCATAGGCCGGGGGGTGCAGAGTCTTATGTGTCTGGTGGCAGCAGAAGCAGCAAAAGCATCTCAGCACTGGCGGGGGCCTCTGTGACTTCTCTGACCTCAGAGGTCTGGTTCCATTAGAGGAAGGCCGTGTGGCTTCTCCTCTGACACCTCCAGTTCCTCGGACACTGCCATCTTGTTTTGTCAGTCGAGTGTCTCCCAACAACTAGGGAGAGGGTCTCTCATCTCCCCGAGGGAAATAACGCGAGACTTCTCAGAATTCTCAGAGAAAGCCATGTCCACAGAGGTCTCATTGGCTATCTCCAGATTGATAGGCTAGACCCCACCCCTAAACTTCCAATCATGAAATTGACATCAAATACATGACTGCCACACTTTTAAAAAACAGTCAGCAATTACTTGAAAAGAAATACGCCTGTCTAAAGAGGCAGGGAAGAAAACTTTCAGGAAACAGAGTGAGTACAGAAATAATGAGAATGTGCTAGCCTTGTGAAGAATGTAACCAGTATCCCTGAAAACACAACAAAGAAACCATTAAAACCCTCGGATCACAGCAGAAAGGGGTTTAATTTAGTGCTGGAAAATAGACGAGCCGGGCTGAGCCCCGGTGGCGTAGTGGTTGTGCGCGGGACTGCGGCCCACTGGGACGGAGGTTCAATTCCAGCAGTGGGGCTGGGCCTCCTACTCCCATTGCCGGAGAGCAGTGATGCCCCCCCCCCCCCAAAGAAAATAGACGAGCCCCCAACATCGGAAACACTCACCATCCTCAGTGGCTGCAACAGTGACCTCCAGCAGACCCACAGCCAGGAAGGTGGCCCAGGCCTGGGCAAGGTTTCATTGTGTTGTTTGTGGGCTCATCATGGATTGGAGCTGACTCCATGGAAACTAGCAATAGCAACATGTCTCTATGTCCGTGGTCATTGCTAGTGTTTCTGAGTGAAGGTCTATGAGGCATTTCCAAAAAGGACTCACGGCAAAGAGCTGCCCTTACCACTCATGTGAATTTCTTAGTATGACTAAGGTTACTTTTTAAATTGCCCTGTTTATGTTTTTAACAATGCATATCGCTGAGCCCTAGTGGCGTAGTGGTTGTGCGCAGGACTGTGGCCCACTGGGATGGAGGTTTGATTCCAACTCCACGGAGCAAAGGCTGGGCCTCCTTCTCCCACCACCTGAGAGCAGTGATGTGTGCCCCCCCCCCAAAAAAAAAAAAAGAACAATGCATATCTGGCACTTGGGGAGCAGGGCACTAACCCAACCAGGGGGAAATAAAAAAATGAGTAAGTACTTGATCATCAGAAAAAAATATATATGCAAGGCATCCCTCAGACCCAAAGAACCCAAATCTCAAAGGAAAATCCGAGATGCTGACTGCTCTTCAGCATCTTGGCCTAGCTCCTCCAACGAGTCACCCAAATGGAGAGTTGAGTCCTACTGTCAAGGCCAAGACGGCGGGATGATGCGTCTTTGATCTTTAACCGAGCCAAGTTGACATTACCTTGGAAAAGGTCCATTCCCCTCACCAAGCCTGTCTTCTTTCCTCTTCAGCTGCATGAGAAATTTGACCTCCTAAAGCGGACACACCAGGAAGAGAAGAAGAAAGTGGAAGACAAGAAAAAGGAGCTGGAGGAGGAGGTGAACAACTTCCAGAAGAAAAAGGCAGCAGCTCAGTTACTACAGTCTCAGGCCCAGCAGTCAGGGGCCCAGCAAACCAAGAAGGACAAGGATAAGAAAAAGTAAGCAGGTGTCACCCCCAAGTTTTGGGGACCCTAACCATTGATTCCCCCTGCATGTCTCTACTTTCCCCATTTAGAGACTGGAAACTGGTTTGTGACCAGACAGATAAAAGCAAGTCTTTTCCCTACAGTGCAGGGAACACGATCAAGATTTTTTAAAAATATTTTTAAAGGGTACACAAACATTAATTTATAAAACTCTGACCACACTAACCAAGCAATCGGGATTGGAGGAATGCGTCCTCTCCAGTAGCACCTTCTGCACCAACACTAGGATGATTCTCTGAAAAGACAGGTTCGTTTCTCTCCAGCTCCTTCGGAAGACATTGCTCACGGCTGTTGGGATAAAGCAACGTCCTAAATTGTGATTGTTCTAATCATTTTCTTATTCTGTGTTGTAAGGCCTTCCGAGTCAGGCATTCGAAATCCACTTATTCCCCAAGTTAAACATTGGGAGGAGTTGCTAAAGGCCACTAGTTTTCCTTTAAAAGCAGTAAGATGAGTGTTTCATTGTCCAAAAGGATCAAGCTGGCTCTTCAGTTACAGCAGACCTACACACACACACACACGTCATTTTCAAATCTGACCTTGGTGTCATGTGCCAAAAAGTCAGATGCTGCTTTTGAGTATGATCCTCTAAAAGCAGCTCCCTGAATCCAGCAGGAGATTTGGGCTGTCCCGGAAGTTCTCCTGTGATGTGCAGCTCCTAACCAAATCTCCTTCCAAGGCTACAGGGCCGTCGGGTGACGCTCGGATTTGGTGTGGAAGTCGGCACCACGAGCAGTAGGAGACAGCCGAGAAGTACTTTTGTAGGGCCCCGACAGCAAGGCTGGGTACACTGCCCAACTGTATGCACAAAGGCGGTGCTCTCCGGGCAGCTAGCAAGCAATGACAATG
This sequence comes from Nesogale talazaci, assembly GCA_004026705.1. Taxonomy (NCBI): domain Eukaryota; kingdom Metazoa; phylum Chordata; class Mammalia; order Afrosoricida; family Tenrecidae; genus Nesogale; species Nesogale talazaci. The sequence goes on along the minus strand of PVJH01021502.1, from coordinate 2,468 downwards.
TGGTGCAGGTTCCTTGCGTTTCGTCCGCAAGTGCTAAGGCTCTAGCAAAACAGCTGGCGGCTATGCAAACACCGGAAAACAATGGTACTCCAGCAGGGAGAAGAGTCTATTCTTGAAAAATATAATACCCAAGGTTGGCGTCTCTGCATGCTGATGGGGCCCGTCCATCTGCAGGGGAGCGCACACAGTCATGCTTCCCAGGGAGTCTTGGTTCGCGTGCAGTGAGAAAGCTCCCCGACAGAATCTCATTGACTATGGGCAACGCCAAAGTGCATGGCTACCAGGACCCACCCAGGGAAGTTTAGTTCCTGCCCTACAGACTTGGACTTTCCCAGCTCTGAGCCAGCAGACTGTGCGTGTGTTAGAGGGCAGAGAGGCAGGCATATTTTCCAAGCGATCATGGAGGCAGTTGGTATGGATGGGCAAGCTGTCACTGGGATGAGTCCAAAGGGGTCCAAGGGCCTGACATTTAATTCTGCTGGCCGGATGGATTCTGAAAGTTACAAGTGTCCAGAGCAGGGGTCGGCAAACTTTGGAGACAGAAGAGCCAAATTTGTCCCTCACAATTCAAAAATCATTGGAGAGTCATAAATACATTCTTACAAGCAAATGAGATGACCGTGATCTGAATTATAGTTTTTATTTTCATCTTCTGTTTTACTTCAGAGCCACACATGAGCACCCCAGCTGCAGTATGCTGACCTGTGGTCTAGATTAGGGGTTCCCAAATTGATTTGGTCTACTACCCCTTTTAAAAAGAAAAATTACTCAGCATGCCCCTGGCTATTAAACTTGTACAAAAGCCCATAATGCAGGTTAGAGTGAATCATCTGTTTTTGCAGCCCCCAGACCTACACTCTAACCTGGCTCAGGGCAGCCTCCGGTGGCCAGGCAGGTTGGGTGGGTATGGAGACTAAATGTTACATTGGAGCAGTGAGGTCCAGAGGGTATAGTGAGGGAAACATGAAATTCCATTTCTAAATACTGCCATTGGCATGGCAGTTTTATGATCCAAACGAACTCAAGATAAAAACAGGTGTATGTGCAGATGGGTGTGTGCATGTCTGCGTATGTACACACACTTAGAGGCATGTGTGAGTGAAAGAGTGAAAAACCCTGCTGACTCACTGCTTAGGAAAGCCAAAGTCAAGTTTTTCTTACCCTGAAGCACTGAGGTGGGTAAAGGTATGCATTTTAGAGTGTTTCTAAAAGACCAACAATGTTCAAGGAGTATTTCATATACTCTGGATGTGCCTTTAAGCAAAACTTCCAAAAATTGTTTAGGACAGAGACAAAAGGAATCCAGTCACCAATGTTCCAGGGTAGAGACATTTTCCCCTTCCCGTTTAAACATTTTAAAGGAAATTCTTCCTGTCTTTGGGCCTTACCAATATCTACTTTCACTGTTTACATGACATAAATGTGGATTCTATTTTAGTTTTATTTATGTCATCTCCTTTCTAATTAATGTAATTTAACATAGCTTGACTCAAGACAGGTTGTAGGCCTGGCCCTGGACAGCAAACACTTTTTCCTTTTAAAACATTTTTAAGTATAACTTCTAGGCTTCTAGTTACACATACTTCCATTCCTTTGGAGGCCTGAGGTATGAAAGGAAAATAAAAATCTCACTCCTTACTGCCAGGGCCAGTGGGAGAGTTTGGGTTTGAGAGGGCCACAGGAAGACAGTAAGCAAAGTAACCAGCGCAACTCAGTGCTAACTAAGCTGGAAGGGATACAGGGAGTCACCACCTACGCCACGTAGGGGGTCGTTTGGTTCTAGCTAGGAAGGAACAAAAGGAGAGGCTGATTTATTTCCCTGCTATCCCTCACCCTCACATCTCAACTTAGATTTTCTAATAACTACAAAATCTGCTTTTCTCCTCTCCCCTTCTATTCTAATGAAATGCTCCCTTTTTAATGTAGGTAAGGCTTTATCCTTCTTGACCTGTAGTGGCCTGAGAGCTTATATCATTTCCTAAGATTACAGACCAAGTAGAACTAATCCTGGCACTGCCATTAGCTGGACCCCCACCTCCTGCCACCATGGCCATCAACTCACTTCCCTTGATTCGGCTAAAGCAAGTGGTGGCACTGCCCAAGGGTAAGTTGTTCAGCGGAAAGGGCCCACACGGGCACCAGCAGACTCCTGCTGGGGACAATGCATCCACGCCAAAAGAAAGCTTTAAAATACATCATTTTAAAACTCTTCCCGACATTCAGTAACTGTAGTTTGCTCCACCATCCACTCATCTTTTTTTTTTTTTTTTCAATTAGTTTGATTCTTGCTAAGGAATAGGGTTGCATGTTTTGAACCTGGCCTAAAATTAGAACACCCCCACCCCACCCCCACCCCACCCAGGCTGTGAACTGGGGTTTGACGTTGCTTTCTACCTAAACGAGGGGAAAGGCTCCTGCCGTGGCTGTAGCTTTAACCATATAACAATTCTCTTTTGGGTGGTTTTATT